>JAZAVI010000632.1:0-40000 GCA_036326025.1 Chrosomus eos | reverse complement strand
TACATAGGTATCTGGTTTGTCTACCTTGATGCACCAGAAGGAATAGTAACACCTTGACTCGGGGCGTCTAAGATAGTGAATCTGCATTTGTGTGCTGTAAACGCCAATTCTGGTTGTTTTTATGACCCAAATGTACACCTTCAAGCTCCAAATACCAGTGCCCTAACGAAGTCCTGATGGAATCTCGATCAAATGGGCATTTTCTTTAAGCCTAACAAGGGCACATGTCATTAAAAAATCACAAAGGGGCTTCCCTCCTGTCAAGTAGTGTGAGAAAGTCTAACGGACCAAACAATAGCCCACCAATCTCTGTCAAAGTAGGAACCAGTTATGCTCTGATTGTGGATAGGACATGACCTGCTTAGGCCAACCACCTTATCAACAACCACTGTTGCTGTTTGTTGCAAGCACGGAGCCATCGCCTGGTTAGATGCGTCCGTATAGAGAATAAAAACTTGCTGAAATCAGGTGTAGGTGAGAATAGGAGGGTAGATAGAGCATGACGAAATACTGAAATGAGTCCTCACATTGTTCACTCCATGTGAATTTATCATGATTTTTCTACGTCAGAATGTGTAAATGGGAATGCTTTCTGCAAGTCACTGATAAAGTGCAATAGTATGACGAACAGAGGCCTATGTAAAGCTCTAACCTCTGTAGACGAGTTTGAACGAGGCCCAATTTCAGCACTTTCTCAGTCACTTTGGGGTCAAGTTGAATGCCAACCCTTGAAACATGCCTAGAAAGAGTACAGATTGTTTAAAAAATGACACCTATCGAGGATGGAGGTTTGAGACCAGCCTGCGCAACTACCAAACACTATCAGAGAGATTGTGAATGTGATCTTTAAAAGTCTTACTGAAGACTATGATGTCATTGAGATAAACACATAGTCCTTAGACCAATGAGGCCACGGAGACAAGCTCCATCAACCTCTGAAATGTTGGGTGGGGGCATTAGTAAACAGCCCATTGGCATGACCTTAAATTGATAGAAGAGGAATCCAAATTAAATAAAAACTTCCGCCCATAGTAAATGCAGTTTTTTTTCTTTACAGCATCATTCCATTTGGAGTCCTGGCCAATAGCCACTTGACAAAATCTAGAGTGCTAAACAAGGTGGCTCCAGAAAGAGCATCTAAACTGTCATTAGGACACGTGGTAGTGGATGTGCATCTTTGAGTGTAAAATCCAGTTCAACCGCCTATAATACAATACAAAATATGTTAAGACGCCATCCTTTACTTACGAACAAGTAACCACTGTGGAGCCTCATGGCTATGGCTAGGCTCAATTAAGTCAGCATCAATGGAGTATTTACCAGTACTTTGTTTGTTGATTTCCTCCTCGAGGATAGGAGATGTACGTATACTCTCCTATGCACATAGATGTGGAGGAGTGTGTATGCTTATGCTTAATCAAATCAGATTCTACCCTAGATCAGTTGAACAGAAGAACTAAAGACATCGCTGTCTCTTGTAGAGGTGAGTTAACTACTTCTAACTCATTGGGGAGTAAGAGTAACCCATCGTGAATATATAGGAAATATGCATGAATGGCATTGCAGGCTAACTGAGCTACAAGACCGTCCACAATGCTTATAAAAAGTCAGACGGGCATGTCATGCACAAGTAGAACTGACCTAAATGGTGTCTGTTATGGGCAACTCAATGTCTGATGGATTAAGCAGGAATGAAAACTAACCGAGAGTCCATTTTTCGGACATTAGAGAAGCTACGAGTCAAACAGCTAAATCTTTGTCAAAGGTCACATGTGGTTCCAGAATACCTTGAAAACCAGGAGCTGACTTCCTGGATCTTAGGTGGCATGCAATAGAGTCAGGAAACAACAATATCTGTTAAAGCAGGGACTGAGACCTGTGAGAGCAGTAACACATTACAACAAAAAGGCAGTGGCTTGGGAGTCAACCAAAGAAGATCAATTTTGTCATTCTTGAACATGAAAGCACCAGAGGCTGGAGTCAAATGAAGCACCATGCATTTTGAAAAAGTGTCCCACCCCGAAAACGTCCTGTCTAGAGTCTCTTACGACATACATGTTCATACTGAATATATTTGTCCCCAGACTAATTTAACAGATATGACCTAAAATGTCTAACTGTTTGTCCTGACAGTGTGTGTGCCCACCATGGAAACTTTTCAGTAATGGGGCGATGTTTCAGTGCAGGGATGCTTTACGTAAGGCCTCACTGATGAGTGACAAACTACGCCCGTGTCAAGGAAAAACACTGACTTCTTGGTCCTCAGACGAGCCTTATGTATGTAGTCCAGACTGTGGTGTCCACAGAAGAGACAGCATTTCCACAATGCCGCTGACGTATTGAACGAAGATGGCCTCATCCCCACCAACCACTCGTTTCCCGAATGCCTGATATTCGCCGAAGTGTACATGGCGTGAAATGGGGTCATTGTGGACAATGGAGAGCGAATGTCTGTAATATTGCTTCATACCCTCCGGCGATCTCGGTTATCGCTTGGAGCTGCTATCATCTATCCTTCATAGTTTGATCCAGTAGCTGGGTTGAGAAGCACAGAGTCATCGTTAATGCAGCATATCCGCTGCCGAGGCACGAGCGGAGTATCTCTACTGTCATTATCGCAAGGTCTGACATAACCTTGCTGCTTGCTGAAGATAAACTTGGCCTGGGCTCCCTTGTAGTCGCGATGAAAGTTACTGGAGTGTACAGGAGATCATCCTCTGAATAGGGCTCATAAGATGCGGAGAAAAATGTTGATAACGTAGAGATGGCATACAGTGAATGGTCCTTTAGCTCAAACAATTAAGGGTATCTCTGATGATAGTTGAAGTTGACGACAGGAGATGAACAGGCACACGTTGTGATGAGACTTAGGCTGCATCATAATAGTCCCAACGCCCCCACTGAAGGTTATGTCTACTTCAGATGAAGGACACTGAGCTGCGCTGCAAAGCCATATTGGCAGACACAGCTGTGAGGCTGTGTAACCACGGCAGGTTGAGGTGCAGAGTGATGTACGCAGTGGAAAGGCTCAGTGACTGTGCAAACGTGCCCTACTCCACATCGAACCGACCAGATCTACGTTTAATCGCATCCTCAAGTGTAGTAAACACCAAACGTCAATGCAATGAAATTTCAAGTCCCACAATAAGCTTGCAACAATTCACCTTTGATGGCAGATTCTCCATAATCCGGAAAAGCCTGGTGAAAGCAAGTGTCGGTCAATTCAGCCAGCATGACACTTCCAGTGGCTCATTACTCCGACGCGGTCTAGGCATTAAATATATTATGAAAAGTTCTCAGTAGCTGTTTAGTGGGTCAAAACTGCAGCAATTTTTGTTACATGCACTGTCAAAATCAAGCTTTTAATGTCATCCACAAACTATTCCCAGAAACTGAATGCAGCCCTGCCAACATGAAGGCAGTACTTTTGAAAGCTGAGGTTTGAGTCCATTGGTCTCACAGCATACTTGAAAACACGAAGCCATTGAGAAAAGCTTTCTTTGCCATCCCCCAAGTGAGTCCTGTAGGTGAAAAACAGCTTCTCAATGTTACTTGTGGGGTTGTTACATTGTCTTCTGGCATGTTTGAAAAGAGGGATGCCAATAGGTTGCTTACCAACTGATCCAGCCGAAATGACAGCCAAAACATATACTTTAAGTTTTTTCGTCTCCATAAACGTTACTAACTCCAGAACAATCACCCTGCCAGTACCGAATAATAATGTAAGGCGAGGGGTTTAGCGACCCGTGGATGGTTTTTCATAAAAGACTGAATGACTGGAAATAATGACAGACTTCTAACCTTTTAATGAGAGCAGAGTCTAAGTAGAGCAGAGCAACACAACCTCACCACCCGATATTTTCGCAACCACCCCTCCACACCCTCCCCTTTATTACACCTTCCCCCGCTTCACATTACAACCATCCTCTCTCTGAGCCCCGTTCACACCGCCACGATTTTGTCGCCTACATGATCGCTATTCCTCTGGTACTGTGAAGTGGCTGGGGCGTTTCGCAGTGCCTGCAGCTCTAACGTTAATGTAGACTACACGTCTGGCCATATACAAATACCATCATAAATATATACAACTATAATATTTTTTAATTTGACTAGGAATAATGCTCAAAAGAAGCAGTAATGCATGTTGGGAGAGTGATTTTATCATTACCGCAACAGCAGTGTTCCAGATGGATAAAATCATATACAAGAAAAACGAACAATCAATCACCAAATAAACTCACGTCATTCCCTGTCATATATTACTAAAACATCATTCGAATTTAGACAAATAATCAATTTTCTTGCCTAATATCCAACATAAAGCAGGGGAAACATGTAAATGAACCGCAGCAGTGCTAAACCTTGCATCATAAAATTACAACACTCGAAACTATAAATGTATGAATAAAACTCACTGATACTGTCAACAGTTCTTTTCCATGCTCATTTTATTAATTCCAATGTATAATGTGGTTACAGTCAAAGCCATATAAAACAGTAGAAATCTCCTCGAACTCCTTTGTCTGCCTGAACTCGAGACGGTGACGTTGGCTCCACTGAAAGTCCAACTTTTCCTATTGGTGTGTCCGCTCGCAAAATTGCTTCAGACATTTGTTGAAATTTCTCACTTTTGTCGCTTGTCCTCTTGTTCGCTTGACACGCCCAACATTCTGTCACCAATGGTCACTGTCGCCTCCCGTCCACGCCCGATGTCGCCAGCCGCTCCATTGAAAGAATGGGATGCAGAATCTCTAGGGTCCGCTGCGTGTACCTGGCGGTGAACGGGGCTGAGGATTCCAACAAACCAAAATAAAAGTCCTTAACAAAAAATTTAAAAAAAAAAATACAATGATATTAAACAAAAATAAATTAATATATATATATAGTATATATATATATAAAAATAAATATAAGCTGCTAGCAGCGATTACAGGGCCCAAGCGGTGGCAACTGCCACCCTGGTCCTTTAGGGTTATTGTGCACGACGTGACCAAAATATCTGCTCGCTATCTGCCGAACGGCTCTGGTAGTCCCGCTTCAGCACTGATGATGTTGTAGAAATAGTGTGCTCTGGTTGGTCTGGATTATTCGGGATTTTTTATTTTATACAGAAATAAGTTATTTATAATTCAGATGAGAATAAAGTTAGTGTTGATTAAAATGAAGGAAAACAAATATATTGATCTGAAATATAGCACATTCATTTTACATTTATTTAGGTTCAATTACCAAAATACAATCTTAATTTAATTTAAAGCAAACAATACATTTAAATACATGGGTTGTATGCACATTTTCTTTAATAAAAAAATATATATATCCAAAAAGACAAGGCTTAAAAACTCTTGTCACTGTAACAGACACAATCTCTCTCTCACACACACACACACACACACACACACACACACACACAACACACACACACACCACACACACACACACACACACACACACACACACACACGTCAAGTCACTTACATTTTAGATGCAATATTGAATAAGCAGAAAAATCGGATTTTCTGCTCTGAAAATATAAATAAGCATACAAATTGAATAAGCACTTTGAATATTCTAAACAGAATAAGCATTAGTCGCTAATGAATAAGTACTAGTACTTAATGGAATAGATACTAATATCTAAAAAATAAGTACTAGTAGCATGAAAATAGAGACTAGTATGTTAAAATGATTAAATGTTAAAACGGCTTGCCATATTGGCTCAGAGAGAGAGAGAGAGAAAATGACATTTTAGATAATAGCACCTATTAATAGATACTAGTATTTATTCAATAAATACTAGTTCTAAGTCATTACATACTAGTACCTATTAAATAGATACCAGTACTTATTCATTAGCTACTAATACGTATTCAAAAGAATATCTAAAGAATAAGCACTACTATCTAAAGAATAGGCACTAGTACTAAAGAATAAGCACTAGTCGCTAATGAATAAGTACTATTACTTAATGAAATAGATACTAGTATCTAAAAAATAAGTACTAGTAGCATGAAAAAAGAGACTACTAGGTTAAAATGATTAAATGTTAAAACGGCTTGCCATATTGACTCAGAGCATCAAAAGCATCAAACAAGAATATTAAAGTTTGATGCGTTGCCACAGCAACAGTTTCAAAGATATCAAGAATCCCTTCACAGGTCTTCATCTGCAGTGTATTTACATTATACAGATGAAGTTTGAAGCAAATCGGGTAAAAATAAGAGGGTGATTTCAAAGCCTTTAGGAAGTGACACACTTCCTGCTGCCAGTTGGTGGCGCTATAACTTTGACTCACAATAGTCACATCCATGTGATCGGACTCTTACAGCGAACACACTGCTGAAGTTTCATCAAGATCAGTTAATGTATGCAGAAGTTATAACACACTTCCTGTTTCAATTATTCGCCATAAATTCGTTTCCTCGCCACGGCCAAAACCGTTCGAGATATCAAAAATCCCCTGGCAATTTTTCATCCTCAATGTCTTGACTTCATGCTGACTGAGTTTCGTGGCGATTGGTTGAATTCTCTAGGAGTAGTATATCGAATTCCAGGGGCATACGCTTTCAAACAAACCATAATAGCCGACTTCCTGTTGGGCTGGGGTAAAAAGTAAAAAGTACAAAGGATATATGAATCGATGAGATCTATATGTGTACCAAGTTTCATATTATTAATGCAAGCGTGTTTGATTTATGGACCAAGTTTTCGGACCCCGTTCCACGGGGCGCTGTCGAGCCCCCCTGCCACGCCCGGGTACCAGCTTCAGCCCGGCCCTGATGCCGCGGTTTCTGACCCGTGTGCAAAGTTTCAAGAGTTTTTGAGCATGTTAAGGGCCCCAAAAGTGTGCTAAGAATCTCAAAAGTATCCAAAAAGAATATTAAAGTTTGATGCGTTGTCACGGCAACAGCATCTAAGATATCAA
This sequence comes from Chrosomus eos, assembly GCA_036326025.1. NCBI lineage: Eukaryota > Metazoa > Chordata > Actinopteri > Cypriniformes > Leuciscidae > Chrosomus > Chrosomus eos. The sequence goes on along the minus strand of JAZAVI010000632.1, from coordinate 33,075 downwards.
CAATCCTTTCACAGGTCTACATCTGGCGTGTGGTCTACATTATACACATCAAGTTTGAAGCAAATCGGGTAAAGCCTGTTTGATTTATGGACCAAGTTTTCGGACACCCGTTCCAGGGGGCGCTGTCGAGCCCCCCTGCCACGCCGGGTACCAGCTTCAGCCCGCCCTGATGGCCGCGGTTTCTGACCCGTGTGCAAAGTTTTCAAGAGTTTTTGAGCATGTTAAGGGCCCCAAAAGTGCGCTAAGAATCTCAAAAGTATCCAAAAAGAATATTAAAGTTTGATGCGTTGTCACGGCAACAGCATCTAAGATATCAACAATCCTTTCACAGGTCTACATCTGGCTTGTGTCTACATTATACACATCAAGTTTGAAGCAAATAGGGTAAAGCGTGTTGGATATATGGACCAAATTGTCGGACCCGTTCAAGGGGGCGCTGTCGAGCCCCCCTGCCACGCCCGGGTACCAGCTTCAGCCTGGCCCTGATGGCCGCGGGTTTTGTCCTGTGTGCAAAGTTTCAAGAGTTTTCGAGCACGTTAAGAACCCCAAAAGTGCCCGAAAGCATAAAAAAGCATGAAAAAGCTTAAAAAAAGGAATATTAATGTTTGATGCATTGCCATGGCAACAGTGTCTAAGATATCAATAATCCTTTCACAGGTCTACATCTGGCATGTGTCTACATTATGCACATGAAGTTTGAAGCAAATCGGGTAAAAATAAGAGGGTGATTTAAAAAGCATTTTGAAAGTGACACACTTCCTGCTGCCAGTTGGTGGCGCTATAACTTTGACTCACAATAGTCACATCCATGTGATCGGGCTCTTACAACGAACACACTGCTGAAGTTTCATCAAGATTAGTTAATGTATGCAGTAGTTTATAACACACTTCCTGTTTCACGTTTCTCGCCTTTAATTTCGTTTCCTCGCCACGGCCAAACCGTTTGAGATATCAAAAATCCCCTCGCAAACTTTCATCCTCAATGTCTTGACTTCACGCTGACCGAGTTTCGTGCCGTGTGTTTGAATTCTCTAGGAGGAGTGTTTCACATTCCATTGCATGCGTTTTCCAAACAAGCCTAAATAGCCGACTTCCTGTTGGGCTGGGGTAAAAGTTAGAGTGCGAAGTATATATGAAACGATGAGATCTACATGTGTACCGAGTTTCATATTATTACATGCAAGCGTGTTTGATTTATGGACCATGTTTTCGGACCCCGTTCCAGGGGGCGCTGTCGAGCCCCCCTGCCACGCCCGGGTACCATCTTCAGCCCGGCCCTGATGGCCGCGGGTTCTGACATGTGTGCAAAGTTTCAGGAGTTTTTGAGCATGTTAAGGCCTCCAAAAGTGTCCAAAAGGTAGTAAAAAAATAATTAGAAGAATAAATAAAATAATAAATATAGCTGCGAGCAGCGATTACGGGCCCAAGCCGGTTGGCACCGAGCAACCCTGGTGCACCAGGGTGGCAGCTACCGTCGGGCTTTGGCCCTTCATCGCTGCTCGCAGCTATATTTATATATATATATATATATATATATATATAAATATATATATATTATATATATATATATAAAGCCAGTGGCACCGCCAGCCTGGTGCCTTTAGGGTTATTGTGCACGACGTGACACAAAAATATCTGCTCGCTATCTGCCGACGGCTCTGGTAGTTCCGCTTCAGCACTGATGATGTTGTAGAATTAGTGCGCTCTGGTTGGTCTGGATTATTGGGGATTTTTTAATTTATGCAGAAATAAGTTATTTATAATACAGATAGAGAATAAAGTTAGTGTTGATTAAAATGAAAGAAAACAATTATATTGATCTGAAATATAGCACATTAATTTTAAATTTATTTAGGTTCAATTACCAAACATACAATCTTATTTAATTTAAAGCAAACAATAACATTTAAAATATATGGGTTGTATGCACATAAAAAAAAAAGAAGATATATCCAAAAAAGACAAGGCCTTAAAGCAGTGGTTCTCAATCTTGGTCCTATGGGTGCCACTGCTCTGCACATTTTATATGTCTCCTTTATCTGACACACTCCACTTCAGTTAATAAAGCTCTTTCCTAACGAGCTGATGATCTGAATCAGGTGTGTTTAAATGAGGGAGACATACAAACTAGCAGAGCAGTGGCTCCCTAGGACCAGGATTGAGATCCACTGCCTTAAAGGGTTAAACTCTTTTCACTGTAACAACACACAACACACACACAACACACACACACACACACACACACACGTCAAGTCACTTACATTTTAGATGCAATATTGACGGTTTTTCTGTTTCAGCAGCGAAAATAGTTAAACAAAGATCACAGCAGAACCATTGCGCATCTCACAGCAACATGTTTTCTCATTACTGAATGATTCAGCATTTTGGACAAATTGGTTTACTCAAAGATTGACGATATCATCGTCCATCGTGATGGCTGACAGACATCACGATGTTAAAGTCCCCATGAAATCAAAATTGACCATACTTACTTTGTTTGCCTAAATTGATCGTTTTGTGGTGAACAATTCATCCGTGCAAGTCAATCCACACAAAAAAATTTTTGGCTTCGTAATCTTTAATCAAATTCTGAAAATGCCCCTCCCCTCTGCACTGGAGGACCTTGCCCGATGACGTAGGCTTGATGGTTTGGGTGTTTGCTTAACATCCGTAATCACGCCCCTCCAACTGACAGTAGACAGGCACACAGCGTGTGAAAGGAGAGATGGCGAGGAGGTGCATTTTTCTAGATCCAATCAGGTGCTAGTTGGAAAAAAAAGCCACGCTCACTATTTTGCCTCATAAGTATTCCGTTTCTCTCGGAAATACGTCACAGCACTGGAGAAAAGCCGTTTGCAACTTCCGGTTCATGGGGACTTTAAGCAAAGAACGTATATTTACAAGAAGTGAAAGCCAATAGAACGTTCCATTGCAACACCAGCGCCAGCAGCAGCGCTACGCTTCCGCCATTTTGGGGTGAAAGCCATATATTTAGCCCAGTGCAGAGGTCATTTTTAGGTTGAAATAATTATGTAAAAAGAGGAGGCAGCGCCAGATTTTTTTAACGCAGGTGCCGAGGGGGTGCTAGATCATTGACAGGGGGAGCTGCGCACTTTATAGCCTATATTGTGCTACTATTATTAATGAGCAAAACTTCGATATTTAATATTCAATCATTTTAATTATCACAACTAAAGTTTTAATTTTACTAAATTGAATAAGAACAACATTCAGCATTCAATCAAATATATTTAAAGATGTATTATTTATAATGTTTATTTCAACATAATATCTCGTTATTTCAACATATGTGAGTGTGCAACATAATCAGAGAGTAGCCTATTTCTTTTCGTTTGGAATAGTTTCGTTTAAAATATTTAGTTGCAAGCTTTCTATATTTCTCATGTCTGAGGCATATTTCGGTTAATTTATGATGAGATTCGCTCAAGACAAGCGCCGGCGCCGGATGTCATGATTATGTCTGCTATATTTGCCATTTATTAAATCCAGCCGATTAAATTTAAAAAAAAATAAAATAATAAGATAGAATTTATACAAAACGAAATTAATTTTAAAGAAAGGCTTTCTACAAAACACAGCGTAGGCTAATGAGTCAAAATCATGTATGAACCACTTCATGTCTCCCGATATCATACTCATGCTGTTCACTTTTCATAATCAATATGGGGAAAAAAAACATTATAATATTTGAACAAATATGAAACTAAATGCGCTTATTTAATGGCTACAACAACACGTATACAGTATTAGGCCTACAAACTCTCTATTTGTACAACTATTAGGCCTATACAACAGCAATAGAAACAGCTTTACAGTAAACTTCTTATATCGTATATTAATGACCGTTAAAAGCAAGACTATGTAAACAAAAAACACAGCCACTGTACAAAATTGTGGCAATTATAGGATAACGGACACAGCAATGCATAATGTTCCATAAGATCATCATGTTTGTAGCATGATCCAGGGGATTAAAACGTACAAAATATATTTCAGGCCAAGTGGAGTTGGTAACTAATAATAGTAGTAAATGTGTAAAGTTGCATAAAATGGAAATATTCTATAATGCAAGAAAAAACTACCTCAAAAAACTGTTATCTGTGCTGTTGTCCAGTAACTCCCGTTGGAATATTCATCCCAAAATGGCGGCCGCGCTCCCGAAGCGCCACCTAGTGGCTGTTACCAAGAAAAGCATCAGAGTTTCGCCTCTTGTGCCTCTTTGCTTTAAGCCAGATCGCGATCCCCCCCCCCCCCCATGTTTCCATGGTGACGCGTCATGCTTGGCACGTGATTACACCACAGCCAAAATAGACATGTAACGTTAGCGCTTTTATTTATAAATATTAACAAACCTGGTTACCAATGTCATTAACTATCTTCTATTCTGATTCTCAAATGTGTGTAAGTGAGTTTGTTTTGTCGTTTAAAAAACAGTTCTCTCCGAAATACATGGCCGGTTGAACTGGGATAAGAATAGAGTTAACTTTATAGTTACTTACACTGTGTGTCTGATATGAATAAAAATCCGTCGGCAAATATATTTGAATGGGTTGTTATGGCTGCTTCCATAGACACCATTGTGTATTTTACAAACTATAAATGTATTGTTTTGCTATAAGTTATATGCATTTAAATGTCTGAAACCTAAAATAAACATTATATGTGGTTAAAAACACTGAATAGTTGTGATATAATATGACAAGCACTGAACGCGTCTGTCTCTGGCTCAGCGCCAGCCACAGCGCGAAAGCACAGTCTGGATCTGGCTGCTCTGTCACGTGTACATTGTACATCATGTACATTCGCTCCTAGTGGTCAGCTGCTGCAGACTCAGAGCGTGCCGAAATCAAAATTGCTGATGAGATGTAGAGGAAAATATCTCCGCGTTGTGCCTACGCCCCTTAGCTGTTCTAAATCCACTGTAAAACACGGCTTTGCGGGGCTTATTGCTTAAGTGAAAATTAAAAACGTTAGCCCCGACCTACTCCGATATCATCGTCCATCGCGATGTTTCACTGTACACATCGTCTGATGCCAAAATTGGTAGACATCGCAAACCCTAGATTCAATGACCAATCCATACCTGTCTCATTCATGAATGACTCAGTCGTTCGAACGAATCGTTTGAACGAATGAATCAATGACTCGCTCATTAAGACGGTAGCCTGGCGACACCTAGTGACGGTTCAGTGTTATGTTTAAAAGTATCATTCTTTCCAACGATTTTTAATTGACTCATATTTAAAACAATCTCATAACATCATTTAATGCATTGTTATTTTTCAATGTAAATGATGTAATTTGATCAGCCCTACCTAGGGTAACAGCCATATAGTATCTTATTATTCTAAATAATTGAATTTATTGATCAAATTTACAAATTAAAATGAAAGATGAAGCATACATTTAATAAGATTGGACTAGGGGTGCCTTGCAGATATTACAATTATGCACTTTTAAATATACCATTGCCACCCACCGTCAATTTGGTGTGTGTGTGTGTGTGTGTGTGTGTGTGTGTGTGTGTGTGTGTGTGTGTGTGTGTGTGTGTGTGTGTGTGTGTGTGTGTGTGTGTGTGTGTGTTGTGTGTGTGTGTGGGTTGGTTTGTGTGGGTTGGTTTATGTGATTTATGAGGACACAAATTTGTATAATGACGTGTATTACACTGGTATTACAACTTATGGGTGGTTTATGAGGACATTTCAAAAGTCTTTATAAATCAAATGGCTTGAAAAACATAAAAAACAATGTTTTATTAAAAAAATTTAAATGCAGCATGTCTGTTATATGCCTTTATTAAAAAAACGTATTTAAAAAATACAAGGCTTAAGACATTTATTTTCTTTTTTAATGAAGGCCAAACCACACAGCAGTGAAATGGTTAATCTAGCCCCACTCCCCCCTCCCCCTCCCCCCTCCCCACACTCACAGACACACACACAGAGAGCAGGCACATAGCCCCACTCCCCCTCTCCCCTTCCCACACTCACAGACACACACACAGACAGCAGTCACAGAGACGTAGGCTCAGAGAGAAATGACCATATTCAAACCAAAATATCTGACTTCCTCTTGGTTGTTACTAATGACTGTAAATTAGAAAGTTGTCTGGCTGGAGGAGAACTATATAAATACAGATTTTTGTAACTCTAGATGAAACTAACCCCCCCACTTTTGTCAAAAGGTGGCGCTACTGAGTCCCTGCACCACGCCCGTTTCTGAAACTATGCACATGTCACCTGGCTAATAAATGTGATCTGTCTGTCGAGTTTCATGCAATTTTAAGCAATTTCAGGCATGCTAAGAGTCTCAAAAGCATCCAAAAAGAATATTAAAGTTTGATGGATTGCCACAGCAACAGTTTCAAAGATATCAAGAATCCATTCACAGTTCTTCATCTGCCGTGTATTTACATTATACAAATGAAGTTTGAAGCAAATCGGGTAAAATATAAGAGGGTGATTTCAAAGCATTTTGAAAGTGACACACTTCCTGCTGCCAGTTGGTGGCGCTATAACTTTGACTCACAATAGTCACATCCATATGATCGGGCTCTTAGAACGAACACACTGCTGAAGTTTCATCAAGATCAGTTAATGTATGCTGAAGTTATGACACACTTCCTGTTTCACGTTTCTCGCCATAATTTTGTTTCCTCGCCACGGCCAAACCGTTCGAGATATCAAAAATCCCCTCGCAAACTTTCATCCTCAATGTCTTGACTTCACGCTGACCGAGTTTCGTGCCGTGTGTTTGAATTCTCTAGGAGGAGTACTTCAAATTCCTTTGCGTGTGTTTTACCAACAACCCTAAATAGCCCACTTCCTGTTGGGCTGGGGTAAAAAGTAAGAGTGTGAAGTATATATGAAACGATGAGATGACCATGGAAACATGGGGGGGGGGGGGGGGGGTCGCGATGCTGGCTTAACTCAAAATCTAACAATTTGGCGAGAGCCAGCCAGGAGAGACTGACAAGAAGAGAACTCACCAACTGCAACAAGGAGTAAACCAAGAACTCACCAGCTACAACAAGAAGTAAACGGAATACTTGAAGTTCAAAAGACTGCATCTGTGGATACAATTTATTTGAATCAACTGGATCTGGTCTCAAAAATCTTAATTTGGTGAGTGAAACTTATCAGCTCTCTAAAAGAACATCTTCTGAAAAGAATAATAGTAGACCAGTAAAGATTTGTAGTGTAGTCACACATACTGTGTGTATTGTTGAAAATGTTAGGCTTGGGCGTTTTTCATGAGTCTGTAGGAACCTTTTAAATGATTTAGTTAATTCTCCTGAAACTGTAGGAGCTATAGAAATAAGTTTTATAGCTTGGCCCTGTTCTCTTGAGTCTCTAAGAATCATTTAAGAAAGAGGTTTGGTCCGTTCTCATGGGATTGTAGGAGCCATTGAAATATAGTATACGGTTTGGTCCTTTCTCTGGAGTCTGTAGGAATTGTTAAAGAAACATTTTAGTCCGTTCGTCCAGAAATTGTAGAAACTGTATAAGGTTTGGGACTGATGTTGCTGCAAGAATTGGATTGGGAATTCTTGACTGGGTGCTAATTCAGTAGCCAATATAAGATTAATTTTAGGCTTGGGCCTTTTTCATGAGTCTGTAGGAACCTTTTAAATGATTTAGTTAATTCTCCTGAAACTGTAGGAGCTATAGAAATAAGTTTTATAGCTTGGCCCTGTTCTCTTGAGTCTCTAAGAATCATTTAAGAAAGAGGTTTGGTCCGTTCTCATGAGACTGTAGGAGCCTTTGAAATAAAGTATAAGTTTGGTCCTTTCTCTGGAGTATGCAGTTCGTCCAGAGATTGCAGAAACTGTATAAGGTTTGGGACTGATGTTGCTGCAAGAATTGGTAATTCTTGACTGGGTGCTAATTCAGTAACCAATATTTTAGTTTTGAACTAAACATTCTAATTGTGTTAGAAACTAGACGTTTATTTGCCTTCTGATGAAAGATGCAGAACGATTGAAAGTCTAATGTCTAAGGGACAAATTTAAACCAATTCAGGTTAGAACTCAGAAAGAATTGAACAAGTCTTATCAATCAGGAGTTTTTCTTTTGTTTTGAATGTAGGATTGAAAACTAAGCTGAGTTAGTAAACTAATGATTTGTCTGTTTAACTGAAATGGTCAGTCAAAGACTGCTGAGAATTTAAATCTGAATAAGCACCTTTAACGGCTCAAACACTTTTTGTTTTGTTTCCACACCTTTGAGGGCACTTGTCCTGTACTTGCCATGGCTGAGTCTGCACTAAAAAATGGTAATGGCCCTGCACCGAGGCCAACAACAGAAAGACATGGAACAGAACCTCCAGATGTTACCATTGATCAGATGATGGACAATCTAAATGCATATTTGGGCAAAAGGCTGGAACTGAGGAAGTGCCATGATGACATATGCCAGAAGTATGGCATCAAGCACTCAGAGAATGGAATATGGGCTTTGCCGGACATTAAAAGGGCTTATGGAAAGATGCAGCGCTTAAGGACAAACACCAACAGAGATGGCTTGTCTGTGATTTTGGTAAAACAAATTCTACAGCATCGACAGAAGTGTGAGACTGACAAATCACAGCGTGAGTACAAAGCAGAGAAAGCAAAGGTTCGAGCACTGGCTGAACAATTGCAGAATGAAAAGAAGGACAAAGAAAGACTTTTAAATGATAATGACAAGCTGTTAAAGCTGATTTTTGGACGACAAAATTCCATAAAATCTAGCAGCAAGATAGTGAAAGAGTCACTCTATCCATTTAAAGACCTCAAGAAGATTCAACAACGTCAGTATCTGCTAGGAGAAAGTGACAGCAGCTTGAATGAAAGCCCTGATGACAGTGATGTTGAACCTGAGACACATGTTCATGCCCCCAAGAAGAACAAGAAGATCAGACTTGCTCCTGTAATTGTCAAGAACAGAAGGACTGAAATTGAAGTTGACAATGAGGAGGAGTATGAGGAGGAAGGCGAAAGACGAACCCGCATCGTAAAAAAAACTATTAAGAAATATGTTCCCTGTAAAACATACCAGCAAGCTTCACCAGAGCAAGTAGACAAGTGGTCAAAGGAATTACCAGACGTATACAAACAACCACGAAAAGTATGGCAATTTCTTCAACGCTTACAGAAAATCTACAACTTACACCCAATAGATGGTGTGATGATTGTTAATGTGAACTTGAGGGACAAGGAACAAAAGAGGATAACTGAAAGTGTTGAAAACAGGGTAGGCGAGTTTCAAGAAAACATTGAGGCTGGATGGGAAGCTGTACGCACATTCTTGTTTGAACTGAAACCTGCAGAGGTTAATTGGGCTAAAATTACCTCATGTATGCAGAAGACTGGAGAAAGTGTTGCAGAGTTCGAAGAACGCTTCAGAAAAACTTGGTTGGAACATGCTGGTTTAAATGACAGCGAGGATCTTGACAAGGACACTAGCATGCCTCTGAAAACTGCTTTTGTAAATGGACTGAAACCTGAAGTTTCAAAAGCACTCAAAATCCAATATGACGACTGGGACAGTGTTGGAACATCTTTTCATAAGATTGTTGAGTGGTCAGCAAAGATTGAAAGAACACAGGAAGTCAAAATCAGAGCATTGCGATCGAAGAACATGCCATACCACAACAAGACAATGTGGAATGAGCATAAAGAAAATGAAGATAATAGACAGTCAAAAACTCAAGGAAGATGCAGGGATTGCAACGAAGAAGGACACTGGGTTCGTGATTGCAAGCTGAGTTTAAAACATCACACAAGTGATGATGAGGATAACCTTTTGAGGAGGTTTCAGCAGTTGACAGCCAAACAAAAACAGATTCTGCTAAAAGCTGTTGAGCCGCAGGGAAACTGAAGAGCCTCTCTCTGCAGCACCAACTAGTGACATCTCATCCGAAAACTGATGGACTCCATGTGTATGCAAAAGAACAAATGAAGACACCACCCCAAATATAAAAGCATACACAGAAGTCTCAACAACTGAAGCCAAAGAGGATGTCCTAGTCGAAGGTGCTGCTATACAAGCCGTAAAGGAGAGAGGTGCACATACAGCGGCATTAAGACAACTTCAGCAAGTTTTGCAATGTAAACTGATTCAAGATGAAGCACCCAGAAAACAAATGCCATCAATGATGAAAGCTAAAACAAAACTGCACAATGACAAGCAATGCAGTAAGGATGACCACAAGGAAATTGAACTATGCCCTTTTGAACATGTCACAGGCTGGCCCATGTCCAATGAAAATCTAACATCTGACAGCCTTGCCCAATCTGACGAAAGACTCAGCCTGGTAGAACACAATGCCAAGAATCAATTTTCACCATTAGAATCCAGAAGGGATAGCCTTCAGTATATCATGGTAACTGATGAAGGAGTTAAGGTGCAGAGAAAAGATGAGTGGACTGACGTGAGCCATTGGGATTTGAAACATCTGCCTAGAGATGAGGGATAGACGGCAGTAGTGTTTATCAGAGTCCAGATATGGCGGGACTAGGGTTTTTAGGCTCTAGCTTGTCGCCTGAGGACGAAGACATAAACATACAGCCACTGATAAACACAGTAGTGTCCTGCCAATATTAAATAGGGACAGTTTTTCAGGCAGTTATGAACTATGCGTTTAAAATATTTTCCTTGGCAAAGATACGTTCCCCTTTTTTCTTTTGTGTGATTGCAGGTGTTCCAGCGTTTCAGAGGCATCCAATGTTTAGACCGCACTGCATTGGCCACTTAGATGAAAACTTCTTAACATTCACAGAACACAACACTATCCGCCACTTCCAAAAGATCACAACTCCAAAATAAAAGATTCCAGAGGATTCCAGCATTCAAGAGGATGCAAAGTTTCACCATGAACTCTTATACTGTAATTTTAAGAAGGAACCTGTATACAGCATGTGTACATTATATCTTTTTGCTTTATGTTCTTTATTTTTTATGTGATCAAATATGATCAAAGGAGGGATTGATAGATTTTGTATTTTCAGTTACAGATTAATTTACATTGTGAATATGTATCAGATGTATTCCACTCTGTTGTGTCTGCAAAGGTGTGTGTGCCAAATGGCCCATTCAGATGTATAGCCCATTCAGATGTATGGCCCAGAGAAACTGATTGGTGTGAATGACAGTAAATTAGCATTGCTCAAGTTAGATCGATCTCCTGTGGGAGGTCCTAACAGGTTTCTATTGTTTTGTAGCCTATAGGCTTTGTCTTCATGTATAAAGTTCTGTCTCACAGACAGAACTTTGGGTTAAGATTGTTGAAGGGCGACATGCTAACATCGATGCTGAAGGGCTGCTACACTACAAACCTTCAATAAATTCTTCTCCCCACAAGAACTCTGGTCAAGCTTACTTATTTTATGTATTGGAGAAATCTAATACATTGGCGAGCCACCCAAACCACTGCTCGGCCAAATACACCAAAATCTAACAATTTGGCTTAACATGCTCAAAAACTCCTGAAACTTTGCACACATGTCAGAACCTGCGGCCATCAGGGCCGGGCTGAAGATGGTACCCGGGCGTGGCAGGGGGGCTCGACAGCGCCCCCTGGAACGGGGTCGGAAAACATGGTCCATAAATCAAACACGCTTGCATGTAATAATATGAAACTCGGTACACATGTAGATCTCATCGTTTCATATATACTTCGCACTCTAACTTTTTACCCCAGCCCAACAGGAAGTCGGCTATTTAGGCTTGTTTGGAAAACGCATGCAAAGGAATGTGAAACACTCCTCCTAGAGAATTCAAACACACGGCACGAAACTCGGTCAGCGTGAAGTCAAGACATTGAGGATGAAAGTTTGCGAGGGGATTTTTGATATCTCGAACGGTTTGGGCGTGGCGAGGAAACGAAATTATGGCGAGAAACGTGAAACGGGAAGTGTGTCATAACTACGGCATACATTAACTAATCTTGATGAAACTTCAGCAGTGTGTTCGTTGTAAGAGCCCGATCACATGGATGTGACTATTGTGAGTCAAAGTTATAGCGCCACCAACTGGCAGCAGGAAGTGTGTCACTTTCAAAATGCTTTGAAATCACCCTCTTATTTTTACCCGATTTGCTTCAAACTTCATCTGTATAATGTAAATACACGGCAGATGAAGACCTGTGAATGGATTCTTGATATCTTTGAAACTGTTGCTGTGGCAATCCATCAAACTTTAATATTCTTTTTGGATGCTTTTGAGACTCTTAGCATGCCTGAAATTGCTTAAAATTGCATGAAACTCGACAGACAGATCATATTTATTAGCCAGGTGACATGTGCATAGTTTCAGAAATGGGCGTGGTGCAGGGACTCAGTAGCGCCACCTTTTGACAAAAGTGGGCGGGTTAGTTTCATCTAGAGTTACAAAAATCTGTATTTATATAGTTCTCCTCCAGCCAGACAACTTTCTAATTTACAGTCATTAGCAATAACCAAGAGGAAGTCAGATATTTTGGTTTGAATATGGTCATTTCTCTCTGAGCCTACGTCTCTGTGACTGCTCTCTGTGTGTGTGTGTCTGTGAGTGTGGGGAGGGGGAGGGGGAGTGGGGCTATGTGCCTGCTCTCTGTGTGTGTGTGTGTCTGTGAGTGTGGGGAGGGGAGGGGGAGTGGGGTTTGGCCTTCATTAAAAAAGGAAATAAATGTCTTAAGCCTTGTATTTTTTTAAATACGTTTTTTTAATAAAGTAAAGGCATATAACAGACATGCTGCATTTAAATTTTTTTAATAAAACATTGTTTTTTATGTTTTTCAAGCCATTTGATTTATGAGGACTTTTGAAATGTCCTCATAAACCACCCATAAGTTGTAATACCAGTGTAATACACGTCATTATACAAATTTGTGTCCTCATAAATCACATAAACCAACCCACACAAACCAACCCACACACATACACACACACACACACACACACACACACACACACACACACACACACACACACACACACACACACACACACACACACACACACACACACACACACACACACACACACACACACACACACCAAATTGACGGTGGGTGGCAATGGTATATTTAAAAGTGCATAATTGTAATATCTGCAAGGCACCCCTAGTCCAGTCTTATTAAATGTATGCTTCATCTTTCATTTTAATTTGTAAATTTGATCAATAAATTCAATTATTTAGAATAATAAGATACTATATGGCTGTTACCCTAGGTAGGGCTGATCAAATTACATCATTTACATTGAAAAATAACAATGCATTAAAAGATGTTATGAGATTGTTTTAAATATGAGCAGGGGCGTCGGACTGGGGGGAAAAAGGGTACCGAGTACCCAGGGCCCGAGGCAGGGGGGGGGCCTTAGAAGTCAGTTTTCTATACAGACATATACATGCACTAACATTTGTATAGCATTAATGTACAAATAAAAAAGATCCTATGCAAAACTAAACTTGTAGTTAAGGCACTGGTTTGGTATAAAAAAAAGTTATTTTCATGCTGTGCAGGGCCCCAGCACCCCTCTCGAATCAATGTAAATGGTACGACCCGCAGGTTAGGTGCTTCTGCTGTGGACCTGCGGTGAATCAGATCAGTTGATGAGACAGCAGCTGGAGTGAGCCATGTGATAGGTACTAGGAAGATTCATGTCTTTCCTTAAGAAAGGAAAATCAGGGGCTCAAAAACGAAAAGAAAAGAAGATTAAAGAGAGAAAGGCAAATGAGGGAAAGCAGTTGCTCACTCAGTTTTTTTAAAAGAAAGGTGAGCTCCAAATGCATCATCGAGCATTGACATTGTCTCCAGCTAGTCTCCTCTTCTGCTGCAGTTCTCCCCAGATTTAGAAGTTTACATGTAGGCCTATATTTCCTTTATTGTCAAAATCTAACACCCGCGAAAACACAGATCGTTAGCGCCTATTTTACCGCATTGTTATGCAAATTAGCTCGCGCACGCGCTTACATTATAAGTGCGATTGTTCTCAGTTTAATGCACATCTTAATGATTGAAAATGACTTATTTTAAAACGTAATTCAAAGACTGAATTTCTAGTTTGGCGGTTAGTGTACCCTGTGATTCTATAGTCTGCATTTGTTTTAAACAGACAAATAATCGTCAATAAACTCGTACTTAGCCTACACTTCAATAGGTATGGTGACACTAAAGGATATTTTAGCAACCATTTGAAGCCATATATTTCAGTTTCAGACCTGCTAGACCTTTTGTCATCTCAGTTAGTACTTTTGACAATAAAACAAAATATATTAATCTGAGTGTGGCTTATTTTGTTTACATTTTAAGTGTTTTTATGATAAAAATGCAATACCCCACCCATTGGTATCACTATGGTATTTGATATGGGGGCCCAGCAAGATGGTTTGTACCCAGGGCCCAAAATTTGGTGCTACGCCCCTGAATATGAGTCAATTAAAAATCGTTGGAAAGAATGATACTTTTAAACATAACACTGAACCGTCACTAGGTGTCGCCAGGCTACCGTCTTAATGAGCGAGTCATTGATTCATTCGTTCAAACGATTCGTTCGAACGACTGAGTCATTCATGAATGAGACAGGTATGGATTGGTCATTGAATCTAGGGTTTGCGATGTCTACCAATTTGGCATCAGACGATGTGTACAGTGAAACATCGCGATGGACGATGATATCGGGAGGAGGGGCGGGGCTAACGTTTTAATTTTTCACTTAAGCAATAAGCCCCGCAAAGCTGTGTTTTACAGTGGATTTAGAACAGCTAAGGGGCATAGGCACAACGCGGAGATATTTTCCTCTACATCTCATCAGCCATTTTGATTTCGGCACGCTCTGAGTCTGCAGCAGCTGACCACTAGGAGCGAATGTACATGATGTACAATGTACACGTGACAGAGCAGCCAGATCCAGACTGTGCTTTCGCGCTGTGGCTGGCGCTGAGCCAGAGACAGACGCGTTCAGTGCTTGTCATATTATATCACAACTATTCAGTGTTTTTAACCACATAATGTTTATTTTAGGTTTCAGACATTTAAATGCATATAATTTATAGCAAAACAATACATTTATAGTTTGTAAAATACACAATGGTGTCTATGGAAGCAGCAATAACAACCCATTCAAATATATTTGCCGACGGATTTTATTCATATCAGACACACAGTGTAAGGAACTATAAAGTTAACTCTATTCTTCTCCCAGTTCACCGGCCATGTATTTCGGGAGAAACTGTTTTTTAAACGACAAAACAAACTCACTTACACACATTTGAGAATCAGAATAGAAGATAGTTGATGACATGGTAACCAGGTTTGTTAATATTTATAGATAAAAGCGCTAACGTTACATGTCATACAGCGCTATTTTGGCTGTGGTGAATCACGTGCCAAGCATGACGCGTCACCATGGAAACATGGGGGGGGGGGGGGGGGTCGCGATGCTGGCTTAACTATGATATCGTCTATCGGCACAACCCTAATTGAATCTTTGAGTAAACCAATTTGTCCAAAATGCTGAATCATTCAGTAATGCGAAAACATGTTGCTGTGAGATGAGCAATGGTTCTGCTGTGATCTTTGTTTAACTATTTTCGCTGCTGAAACAGAAAAACCGTCAATATTGCATCTAAAATGTAAGTGACTTGACGTGTGTGTGTGTGTGTGTGTGTGTGTGTGTGTGTGTGTGTGTGTGTGTGTGTGTGTGTGTGTGTGTGTGTGTGTGTGTGTGTGTGTGTGTGTGAGAGAGAGTGTGTCTGTTACAGTGAAAAGAGTTTAACCCTTTAAGGCAGTGGATCTCAATCCTGGTCCTAGGGAGCCACTGCTCTGCATAGTTTGTATGTCTCCCTCATTTAACACACCTGATTCAGATCATCAGCTCGTTAGGAAAGAGCTTTATTAACTGAAGTGGGTGTGTCAGATAAAGGAGACATATAAAATGTGCAGAGCAGTGGCACCCATAGGACCAAGATTGAGAACCACTGCTTTAAGGCCTTGTCTTTTTTGGATATATCTTCTTTTTTTTTTATGTGCATACAACCCATATATTTTAAATGTATTGTTTGCTTTAAATTAAATTAAGATTGTATGTTTGGTAATTGAACCTAAATAAATTTACAATTAATGTGCTATATTTCAGATCAATATAATTGTTTTCTTTCATTTTAATCAACACTAACTTTATTCTCTATCTGTATTATAAATAACTTATTTCTGCATAAATTAAAAAATCCCCAATAATCCAGACCAACCAGAGCGCACTAATTCTACAACATCATCAGTGCTGAAGCGGAACTACCAGAGCGGTTCGGCAGATAGCGAGCAGATATTTTGTGTCACGTCGTGCACAATAACGCTAAAGGCACCAGGCTGGCGGTGCCACTGGCTTTATATATATATATATATATATATATATATATATATATATATATATATATATATATATATATATATATATATATATATTATATATATATATATAAATATAGCTGCGAGCAGCGATGAAGGGCCAAAGCCGACGGTACCGCCACCCTGGTGCACCAGGGTTGCGGTGCCACCGGCTTGGGCCCGTAATCGCTGCTCGCAGCTATATTTTATTATTATTATTCCTCTAATTATTTTTTTACTACCTTTTGGACACTTTTGGAGGCCTTAACATGCTCAAAAACTCCTGAAACTTTGCACACATGTCAGAACCCGCGGCCATCAGGGCCGGGCTGAAGATGGTACCCGGGCGTGGCAGGGGGGCTCGACAGCGCCCCCTGGAACGGGGTCCGAAAACATGGTCCATAAATCAAACACGCTTGCATGTAATAATATGAAACTCGGTACACATGTAGATCTCATCGTTTCATATATACTTTGCACTCTAACTTTTTACCCCAGCCCAACAGGAAGTCGGCTATTTAGGCATGTTTGGAAAATGCATGCAATGGAATGTGCAACACTCCTCCTAGAGAATTCAAACACACGGCACGAAACTCGGTCAGCGTGAAGTCAAGACATTGAGGATGAAAGTTTGCGAGGGGATTTTTGATATCTCGAACGGTTTGGCCGTGGCGAGGAAACGAAATTATGGCGAGAAACGTGAAACAGGAAGTGTGTCATAACTACTGCATACATTAACTAATCTTGATGAAACTTCAGCAGTGTGTTCGTTGTAAGAGCCCGATCACATGGATGTGACTATTGTGAGTCAAAGTTATAGCGCCACCAACTGGCAGCAGGAAGTGTGTCACTTTCAAAATGCTTTTAAATCACCCTCTTATTTTTACCCGATTTGCTTCAAACTTCATGTGCATAATGTAGACACATGCCAGATGTAGACCTGTGAAAGGATTATTGATATCTTAGACACTGTTGCCATGGCAATGCATCAAACATTAATATTCCTTTTTTTAAGCTTTTTCATGCTTTTTTATGCTTTCGGGCACTTTTGGGGTTCTTAACGTGCTCGAAAACTCTTGAAACTTTGCACACAGGACAAAACCCGCGGCCATCAGGGCCAGGCTGAAGCTGGTACCCGGGCGTGGCAGGGGGGCTCGACAGCGCCCCCTTGAACGGGTCCGACAATTTGGTCCATATATCCAACACGCTTTACCCTATTTGCTTCAAACTTGATGTGTATAATGTAGACACTAGCCAGATGTAGACCTGTGAAAGGATTGTTGATATCTTAGATGCTGTTGCCGTGACAACGCATCAAACTTTAATATTCTTTTTGGATACTTTTGAGATTCTTAGCGCACTTTTGGGGCCCTTAACATGCTCAAAAACTCTTGAAACTTTGCACACGGGTTAGAAACCGCGGCCATCAGGGCCGGGCTGAAGCTGGTACCCGGGCGTGGCAGGGGGGCTCGACAGCGCCCCCTGGAACGGGGTCCGAAAACTTGGTCCATAAATCAAACAGGCTTTACCCGATTTGCTTCAAACTTGATGTGTATAATGTAGACACACGCCAGATGTAGACCTGTGAAAGGATTGTTGATATCTTAGATGCTGTTGCCGTGACAACGCATCAAACTTTAATATTCTTTTTGGATACTTTTGAGACTCTCAGCGCACCTTTGGGGCCCTTAACGTGCTCAAAAACTCTTGAATCTTTGCACACGGGTCAGAAACCGCGGCCATCAGGGCCGGGCTGAAGCTGGTACCCGGGCGTGGCAGGGGGGCTCGACAGCGCCCCTGGAACGGGGTCCGAAAACTTGGTCCATAAATCAAACACGCTTGCATGTAATAATATGAAACTTGGTACACATATAGATCTCATCGATTCATATATCCTTTGTACTTTTACTTTTTACCCCAGCCCAACAGGAAGTCGGCTATTATGGTTTGTTTGAAAGCGTATGCCCCTGGAATTCGATATACTACTCCTAGAGAATTCAACCAATCGCCACGAAACTCAGTCAGCATGAAGTCAAGACATTGAGGATGAAAAATTGCCAGGGGATTTTTGATATCTCGAACGGTTTGGCCGTGGCGAGGAAACGAATTTATGGCGAATAATGGAAACAGGAAGTGTGTTATAACTTCTGCATACATTAACTGATCTTGATGAAACTTCAGCAGTGTGTTCGCTGTAAGAGTCCGATCACATGGATGTGACTATTGTGAGTCAAAGTTATAGCGCCACCAACTGGCAGCAGGAAGTGTGTCACTTCCTAAAGGCTATGAAATCACCCTCTTATTTTTACCCGATTTGCTTCAAACTTCATCTGTATAATGTAAATACACTGCAGATGAAGACCTGTGAAGGGATTCTTGATATCTTTGAAACTGTTGCTGTGGCAACGCATCAAACTTTAATATTCTTGTTTGATGCTTTTGATGCTCTGAGTCAATATGGCAAGCCGTTTTAACATTTAATCATTTTAACCTAGTAGTCTCTTTTTTCATGCTACTAGTACTTATTTTTTAGATACTAGTATCTATTCCATTAAGTAATAGTACTTATTCATTAGCGACTAGTGCTTATTCTTTAGTACTAGTGCCTATTCTTTAGATAGTAGTGCTTATTCTTTAGATATTCTTTTGAATACGTATTAGTAGCTAATGAATAAGTACTGGTATCTATTTAATAGGTACTAGTATGTAATGACTTAGAACTAGTATTTATTGAATAAATACTAGTATCTATTAATAGGTGCTATTATCTAAAATGTCATTTTCTCTCTCTCTCTGAGCCAATATGGCAAGCCGTTTTAACATTTAATCATTTTAACATACTAGTCTCTATTTTCATGCTACTAGTACTTATTTTTTAGATATTAGTATCTATTCCATTAAGTACTAGTACTTATTCATTAGCGACTAATGCTTATTCTGTTTAGAATATTCAAAGTGCTTATTCAATTTGTATGCTTATTTATATTTTCAGAGCAGAAAATCCGATTTTTCTGCTTATTCAATATTGCATCTAAAATGTGACTTGACGTGTGTGTGTGTGTGTGTGTGTGTGTGTGTGTGTGTGTGTGTGTGTGTGTGTGTGTGTGTGTGTGTGTGTGTGTGTGTGTGTTTGTGTGTGTGTGTGTGTGTGTGTGTGTGTGTTGTGTGTGTGTGTGTGTGAGAGAGAGATTGTGTCTGTTACAGTGAGTTTTTAAGCCTTGTCTTTTTGGATATATATATATTTTTTATAAAAAAAAAAATGTGCATACAACCCATGTATTTCAAATGTATTGTTTGCTTTAAATTAAATTAAGATTGTATGTTTGGTAATTGAACCTAAATAAATGTAAAATGAATGTGCTATATTTCAGATCAATATATTTGTTTTCCTTCATTTTAATCAACACTAACTTTATTCTCATCTGAATTATAAATAACTTATTTCTGTATAAAATAAAAAATCCCAAATAATCCAGACCAACCAGAGCACACTATTTCTACAACATCATCAGTGCTGAAGCGGGACTACCAGAGCCGTTCGGCAGATAGCGAGCAGATATTTTGTGTCACGTCGTGCACAATAACCCTAAAGGCACCAGGGTGGCGATGCCACCGGCTTTATATATATATATATATATATATAAATGAATATAGCTGCGAGCAGCGATGAAGGGCCAAAGCCGGCGGTACCGCCACCTGGTGCACCAGGGTTGCGGTGCCACCGGCTTGGGCCCGTAATCGCTGCTCGCAGCTATATTTAGGGCCCAAGCCCAAAGGGCGAAGGCCCTATTGTTTTCCTAAGGATTATTTATTATTCTTATTCTTCTAATTATTTTTTTACTACCTTTTGGACACTTTTGGAGGCCTTAACATGCTCAAAAACTCCTGAAACTTTGCACACGGCTCAGAACCCGCGGCCATCAGGGCCGGGCTGAAGATGGTACCCGGGCGTGGCAGGGGGGCTCGACAGCGCCCCTGGAACGGGGTCCGAAAACATGGTCCATAAATCAAACACGCTTGCATGTAATAATATGAAACTCGGTACACATGTAGATCTCATCGTTTCATATATACTTCGCACTCTAACTTTTTACCCCAGCCCAACAGGAAGTCGGCTATTTAGGCTTGTTTGGAAAACGCATGCAAAGGAATGTGAAACACTCCTCCTAGAGAATTCAAACACACGGCACGAAACTCGGTCAGCGTGAAGTCAAGACATTGAGGATGAAAGTTTGCGAGGGGATTTTTGATATCTCGAACGGTTTGGCCATGGCGAGGAAACGAAATTATGGCGAGAAACGTGAAACGGGAAGTGTGTCATAACTACTGCATACATTAACTAATCTTGATGAAACTTCAGCAGTGTGTTCGTTGTAAGAGCCCGATCACATGGATGTGACTATTGTGAGTCAAAGTTATAGCGCCACCAACTGGCAGCAGGAAGTGTGTCACTTTCAAAATGCTTTGAAATCACCCTCTTATTTTTACCCGATTTGCTTCAAACTTCATCTGTATAATGTAAATACACGGCAGATGAAGACCTGTGAATGGATTCTTGATATCTTTGAAACTGTTGCTGTGGCAATCCATCAAACTTTAATATTCTTTTTGGATGCTTTTGAGACTCTTAGCATGCCTGAAATTGCTTAAAATTGCATGAAACTCGACAGACAGATCATATTTATTAGCCAGGTGACATGTGCATAGTTTCAGAAATGGGCGTGGTGCAGGGACTCAGTAGCGCCACCTTTTGACAAAAGTGGGCGGGTTAGTTTCATCTAGAGTTACAAAAATCTGTATTTATATAGTTCTCCTCCAGCCAGACAACTTTCTAATTTACAGTCATTAGCAATAACCAAGAGGAAGTCAGATATTTTGGTTTGAATATGGTCATTTCTCTCTGAGCCTACGTCTCTGTGACTGCTCTCTGTGTGTGTGTGTCTGTGAGTGTGGGAAGGGGGAGGGGGAGTGGGGCTATGCGCCTGCTCTCTGTGTGTGTGTCTGTGAGTGTGGGGAGGGGGAGGGGGAGGGGGGGGGGAGTGGGGCTAGATTAACCATTTCACTGCTGTGTGGTTTGGCCTTCATTAAAAAAGGAAATAAATGTCTTAAGCCTTGTATTTTTTAAATACGTTTTTTTAATAAAGTAAAGGCATATAACAGACATGCTGCATTTAAATTTTTTTAATAAAACATTGTTTTTTATGTTTTTCAAGCCATTTGATTTATGAGGACTTTTGAAATGTCCTCATAAACCACCCATAAGTTGTAATACCAGTGTAATACACGTCATTATACAAATTTGTGTCCTCATAAATCACATAAACCAACCCACACAAAACCAAACACACCACACACACACACACACACACACACACACACACACACACACACACACACACACACACAACACACAACACACACACACACCCAAATTGACGGTGGGTGGCAATGGTATATTTAAAAGTGCATAATTGTAATATCTGCAAGGCACCCCTAGTCCAGTCTTATTAAATGTATGCTTCATCTTTCATTTTAATTTGTAAATTTGATCAATAAATTCAATTATTTAGAATAATAAGATACTATATGGCTGTTACCCTAGGTAGGGCTGATCAAATTACATCATTTACATTGAAAAATAACAATGCATTAAAAGATGTTATGAGATTGTTTTAAATATGAGTCAATTAAAAATCGTTGGAAAGAATGATACTTTTAAAACATAGTCGCCAGGCTAACCGTCTTAATGAGCGAGTCATTGATTCATTCGTTCAAACGATTCGTTCGAACGACTGAGTCATTCATGAATGAGACAGGTATGGATTGGTCATTGAATCTAGGGTTTGCGATGTCTACCAATTTGGCATCAGACGATGTGTACAGTGAAACATCGCGATGGACGATGATATCGGGAGGAGGGGCGGGCTAACGTTTTAATTTTTCACTTAAGCAATAAGCCCCGCAAAGCCGTGTTTTACAGTGGATTTAGAACAGCTAAGGGGCGTAGGCACAACGCGGAGATATTTTCCTCTACATCTCATCAGCCATTTTGATTTCGGCACGCTCTGAGTCTGCAGCAGCTGACCACTAGGAGCGAATGTACATGATGTACAATGTACACGTGACAGAGCAGCCAGATCCAGACTGTGCTTTTTGCGCTGTGGCTGGCGCTGAGCCAGAGCAAAGAACGTATATTTACAAGAAGTGAAAGCCAATAGAACGTTCCATTGCAACACCAGCGCCCAGCAGCAGCGCTACGCTTCCGCCATTTTGGGGTGAAAGCCACTCGGCAGTCATATATTATGTATTTAGTACAGTGCAGAGGTCATTTTTAGGTTGAAATAATTATGTAAAAAGAGGGGGCAGCGCCAGATAATTTTTAACGCAGGTGCCGAGGGGGTGCTAGATCATTGACAGGGGGAGCTGCGCACTTATAGCCTATATTGTATACTATTAATCTTATTAAATGAGCAAAACTTCAATATTTAATATTCAATAATTTTAATTATCACAACTAGAGTTTTAATTTTACTAAATCGAATAAGCACAACATTCAGCATTCAATCAAATATATTTAAAGATTTATTATTTATAATGTTATTTCGACATAATATCTCGTTATTTCGACATACATAATATGTGAGTGTGCAACATAATCAGAGAGTAGCCTATTTCTTCTCGTTTGGAATAGTTTCGTTTAAAGATTTAGTTGCAAGCTTTCTATATTTTTCATGTCTGAGGCATATTTCGGTTAATTTATGATGAGATTCGCTCAAGTTCACGAGCACTGCAAATGACCTCGCCGTATGTCATGATTATATTGTCTGCTATATTTGCTTATAAATCCAGGTAATTTGTTTAAATTAAGATACAATTTACACAAAACGAAATAAATTTTTAAAGAAAGGCTTTCTACAAAACACAACGTAGGCTAATGAGTCAAAATCATGTATGACCCACTTCATGTCTCCCGATATCATATCCTACTCATGCTGTTCACTTTTCATAATCAACATGGGGAAAAACACATTATAATATTTGAACAAATATGAAACTAAATGCGCTTATTTAATGGCTACAACAACACGTATGTAGTAGGCCTACAGACTCTATTTCGTACAACTATTAGGCCTATATACCAGCAATAGAAATAGCTTTACAGTAAACTAATTATATCGTATATTAAGGACCGTTAAAGCAAGAGAATGTAAACAAAAACACAGCCACTGTACAAAATTGTGGCAATTATAGGATAACGGACACAGCAATGCATCATAAAGATCATCATGTTTGTAGCATGATCCAGGGGATTAAAACGTACAAAATATATTTCAGGCCAAGTGGAGTTGGTAACTAATAATAGTAGTAAATGTGTAAAGTTGCATAAAATGGAAATATTCAATAATGCAAGAAAAAAACTACCTCAAAAAACTGTTATCTGTGCTGTTGTCCAGTAACTCCCGTTGGAATCTTCATCCCAAAATGGCGGCCGCACTCCCGAAGCGCCACCTAGTGGCTGTTACCAGAAAAGCATCAGAGTTTCGCCTCTTGTGCTTCTATACTCTTTGGCCAGAGACAGACGCGTTCAGTGCTTGTCATATTATATCACAACTATTCAGTGTTTTTATACCACATAATGTTTATTTTAGGTTTCAGACATTTAAATGCATATAATTTATAGCAAAACAATACATTTATAGTTTGTAAAATACACAATGGTGTCTATGGAAGCAGCAATAACAACCCATTCAAATATATTTGCCGACGGATTTTATTCATATCAGACACACAGTGTAAGTATAAAGTTAACTCTATTCTTCTCCCAGTTCACCGGCCATGTATTTCGGGAGAAACTGTTTTTTAAACGACAAAACAAACTCACTTACACACATTTGAGAATCAGAATAGAAGATAGTTGATGACATGGTAACCAGGTTTGTTAATATTTATAAATAAAAGCGCTAACGTTACATGTCACACAGCGCTATTTTGGCTGTGGTGAATCACGTGCCAAGCATGACGCGTCACCATGGAAACATGGGGGGGGGGGGGGGGGGTCGCGATGCTGGCTTAACTATGATATCGTCTATCGGCACAACCCTAATTGAATCTTTGAGTAAACCAATTTGTCCAAAATGCTGAATCATTCAGTAATGAGAAAACATGTTGCTGTGAGATGCGCAATGGTTCTGCTGTGATCTTTGTTTAACTATTTTCGCTGCTGAAACAGAAAAACCGTCAATATTGCATCTAAAATGTAAGTGACTTGACTGTGTGTGTGTGTGTGTGTGTGTGTGTGTGTGTGTGTGTGTGTGTGTGTGTGTGTGTGTGTGTGTTACAGTGAAAAGAGTTTAACCCTTTAAGGCAGTGGATCTCAATCCTGGTCCTAGGGAGCCACTGCTCTGCATAGTTTGTATGTCTCCCTCATTTAACACACCTGATTCAGATCATCAGCTCGTTAGGAAAGAGCTTTATTAACTGAAGTGGGTGTGTCAGATAAAGGAGACATATAAAATGTGCAGAGCAGTGGCACCCATAGGACCAAGATTGAGAACCACTGCTTTAAGGCCTTGTCTTTTTTGGATATATCTTCTTTTTTTTTATGTGCATACAACCCATATATTTTAAATGTATTGTTTGCTTTAAATTAAATTAAGATTGTATGTTTGGTAATTGAACCTAAATAAATTTAAAATTAATGTGCTATATTTCAGATCAATATAATTGTTTTCTTTCATTTTAATCAACACTAACTTTATTCTCTATCTGTATTATAAATAACTTATTTCTGCATAAATTAAAAAATCCCCAATAATCCAGACCAACCAGAACGCACTAATTCTACAACATCATCAGTGCTGAAGCGGAACTACCAGAGCCGTTCGGCAGATAGCGAGCAGATATTTTGTGTCACGTCGTGCACAATAACGCTAAAGGCACCAGGCTGGCGGTGCCACTGGCTTTATATATATATATATATATATAAATATAGCTGCGAGCAGCGATGAAGGGCCAAAGCCGATGGTACCGCCAACCTGGTGCACCAGGGTTGCGGTTGCCACCGGCTTGGGCCCGTAATCGCTGCTCGCAGCTATATTTATTAGGGCCAAGCCCTAAGGGCGAAGGCCCTATTGTTTTCCTAAGGATTATTTATTATTATTATTCTTCTAATTATTTTTTTACTACCTTTTGGACACTTTTGGAGGCCTTAACATGCTCAAAAACTCCTGAAACTTTGCACACATGTCAGAACCCGCGGCCATCAGGGCCGGGCTGAAGATGGTACCCGGGCGTGGCAGGGGGGCTCGACAGCGCCCCCTGGAACAGGGTCCGAAAACATGGTCCATAAATCAAACACGCTTGCATGTAATAATATGAAACTCGGTACACATGTAGATCTCATCGTTTCATATATACTTCGCACTCTAACTTTTTACCCCAGCCCAACAGGAAGTCGGCAATTTAGGCTTGTTTGGAAAACGCATGCAATGGAATGTGAAACACTCCTCCTAGAGAATTCAAACACACGGCACGAAACTCGGTCAGCGTGAAGTCAAGACATTGAGGATGAAAGTTTGCGAGGGGATTTTTGATATCTCGAACGGTTTGGCCGTGGCGAGGAAACGAAATTATGGCGAGAAACGTGAAAACAGGAAGTGTGTCATAACTACTGCATACATTAACTAATCTTGATGAAACTTCAGCAGTGTGTTCGTTGTAAGAGCCCGATCACATGGATGTGACTATTGTGAGTCAAAGTTATAGCGCCACCAACTGGCAGCAGGAAGTGTGTCACTTTCAAAATGCTTTTAAATCACCCTCTTATTTTTACCCGATTTGCTTCAAACTTCATGTGCATAATGTAGACATATGCCAGATGTAGACCTGTGAAAGGATTATTGATATCTTAGACACTGTTGCCATGGCAATGCATCAAACATTAATATTCCTTTTTTTAAGCTTTTTCATGCTTTTTTATGCTTTCGGGCACTTTTGGGGTTCTTAACGTGCTCGAAAACTCTTGAAACTTTGCACACAGGACAAAACCCGCGGCCATCAGGGCCAGGCTGAAGCTGGTACCGGGCGTGGCAGGGGGGCTCGACAGCGCCCCCTTGAACGGGTCCGACAATTTGGTCCATATATCCAACACGCTTTACCCTATTTGCTTCAAACTTGATGTGTATAATGTAGACACATGCCAGATGTAGACCTGTGAAAGGATTGTTGATATCTTAGATGCTGTTGCCGTGACAACGCATCAAACTTTAATATTCTTTTTGGATACTTTTGAGATTCTTAGCGCACTTTTGGGGCCCTTCACATGCTCAAAAACTCTTGAAACTTTGCACACGGGTCAGAAACCGCGGCCATCAGGGCCGGGCTGAAGCTGGTACCCGGGGGGTGGCAGGGGGGCTCGACAGCGCCCCTGGAACGGGGTCCGAAAACTTGGTCCATAAATCAAACAGGCTTTACCGATTTGCTTCAAACTTGATGTTGTATAATGTAGACACATGCCAGATGTAGACCTGTGAAAGGATTGTTGATATCTTAGATGCTGTTGCCGTGACAACGCATCAAACTTTAATATTCTTTTTGGATACTTTTGAGATTCTTAGCACACTTTTGGGGCCCTTAACATGCTCAAAAACTCTTGAAACTTTGCACACGGGTCAGAAACCGCGGCCATCAGGGCCGGGCTGAAGCTGGTACCCAGCCGTGGCAGGGGGGCTCGACAGCGCCCCCTGGAACGGGGTCCGAAAACTTGGTCCATAAATCAAACACGCTTGCATGTAATAATATGAAACTTGGTACACATATAGATCTCATCGATTCATATATCCTTTGTACTTTTACTTTTTACCCCAGCCCAACAGGAAGTCGGCTATTATGGTTTGTTTGAAAGCGTATGCCCCTGGAATTCGATATACTACTCCTAGAGAATTCAACCAATCGCCACGAAACTCAGTCAGCATGAAGTCAAGACATTGAGGATGAAAAATTGCCAGGGGATTTTTGATATCTCGAACGGTTTGGCCGTGGCGAGGAAACGAATTTATGGCGAATAATGGAAACAGGAAGTGTGTTTAAACTTCTGCATACATTAACTGATCTTGATGAAACTTCAGCAGTGTGTTCGCTGTAAGAGTCCCATCACATGGATGTGACTATTGTGAGTCAAAGTTTATAGCGCCACCAACTGGCAGCAGGAAGTGTGTCACTTCCTAAAGGCTTTGAAATCACCCTATTATTTTTACCCGATTTGCTTCAAACTTCATCTGTATAATGTAAATACACTGCAGATGAAGACCTGTGAAGGGATTCTTGATATCTTTGAAACTGTTGCTGTGGCAACGCATCAAACTTCAATATTCTTGTTTGATGCTTTTGATGCTCTGAGTCAATATGGCAAGCCGTTTTAACATTTAATCATTTTAACCTAGTAGTCTCTTTTTTCATGCTACTAGTACTTTATTTTTTAGATACTAGTATCTATTCCATTAAGTAATAGTACTTATTCATTAGCGACTAGTGCTTATTCTTTAGTACTAGTGCCTATTCTTTAGATAGTAGTGCTTATTCTTTAGATATTCTTTTGAATACGTATTAGTAGCTAATATATATATATAAATAAATATAGCTGCGAGCAGCGATGAAGGGCCAAAGCCGGCGGTACCGCCACCCTGGTGCACCAGGGTTGCGGTGCCACCGGCTTGGGCCCGTAATCGCTGCTCGCAGCTATATTTATTATTATTATTCTTCTAATTATTTTTTTACTACCTTTTGGACACTTTTGGAGGCCTTAACATGCTCAAAAACTCCTGAAACTTTGCACACATGTCAGAACCTGCGGCCATCAGGGCCGGGCAGAAGATGGTACCCGGGCGTGGCAGGGGGGCTCGACAGCGCCCCTGGAACGGGGTCCGAAAACATGGTCCATAAATCAAACACGCTTGCATTTAATAATATGAAACTCGGTACACATGTAGATCTCATCGTTTCATATATACTTCGCACTCTAACTTTTTACCCCAGCCCAACAGGAAGTCGGCTATTAAGGGTTGTTTGGAAAACGCATGCAAAGGAATGTGAAACACTCCTCCTAGAGAATTCAAACACACGGCACGAAACTCGGTCAGCGTGAAGTCAAGACATTGAGGATGAAAGTTTGCGAGGGGATTTTTGATATCTCGAACGGTTTGGCCGTGGCGAGGAAACGAAATTATGGCTAGAAGCGTGAAACAGGAAGTGTGTTATTACTACTGCATACATTAACTAATCTTGATGAAACTTCAGCAGTGTGTTCGTTGTAAGAGCCCGATCACATGGATGTGACTATTGTGAGTCAAAGTTATAGCGCCACCAACTGGCAGCAGGAAGTGTGTCACTTTCAAAGTGCTTTTAAATCACCCTCTTATTTTTACCCGATTTGCTTCAAACTTCATGTGCATAATGTAGACACATGCCAGATGTAGACCTGTGAAAGGATTATTGATATCTTAGACACTGTTGCCATGGCAATGCATCAAACATTAATATTCCTTTTTTTAAGCTTTTTCATGCTTTTTTATGCTTTCGGGCACTTTTGGGGTTCTTAACGTGCTCGAAAACTCTTGAAACTTTGCACACAGGACAAAACCCGCGGCCATCAGGGCCAGGCTGAAGCTGGTACCCGGGCGTGGCAGGGGGGCTCGACAGCGCCCCTTGAACGGGTCCGACAATTTGGTCCATATATCCAACACGCTTTACCCTATTTGCTTCAAACTTGATGTGTATAATGTAGACACAAGCCAGATGTAGACCTGTGAAAGGATTGTTGATATCTTAGATGCTGTTGCCGTGACAACGCATCAAACTTTAATATTCTTTTTGGATACTTTTGAGATTCTTAGCGCACTTTTGGGGCCCTTAACATGCTCAAAAACTCTTGAAACTTTGCACACGGGTCAGAAACCGCGGCCATCAGGGCCGGGCTGAAGCTGGTACCCGGGCGTGGCAGGGGGGCTCGACAGCGCCCCCTGGAACGGGGTCCGAAAACTTGGTCCATAAATCAAACAGGCTTTACCCTATTTGCTTCAAACTTGATGTGTATAATGTAGACACAAGCCAGATGTAGACCTGTGAAAGGATTGTTGATATCTTAGATGCTGTTGCCGTGACAACGCATCAAACTTTAATATTCTTTTTGGATACTTTTGAGATTCTTAGCACACTTTTGGGGCCCTTAACATGCTCAAAAACTCTTGAAACTTTGCACACGGGTCAGAAACCGCGGCCATCAGGGCCGGGCTGAAGCTGGTACCCGGGCGTGGCAGGGGGGCTCGACAGCGCCCCCTGGAACGGGGTCCGAAAACTTGGTCCATAAATCAAACAGGCTTTACCCGATTTGCTTCAAACTTGATGTGTATAATGTAGACACATGCCAGATGTAGACCTGTGAAAGGATTGTTGATATCTTAGATGCTGTTGCCGTGACAACGCATCAAACTTTAATATTCTTTTTGGATACTTTTGAGATTCTTAGCACACTTTTGGGGCCTTAACATGCTCAAAAACTCTTGAAACTTTGCACACGGGTCAGAAACCGCGGCCATCAGGGCCGGGCTTGAAGCTGGTACCGGGCGTGGCAGGGGGGCTCGACAGCGCCCCCTGGAACGGGGTCCGAAAACTTGGTCCATAAATCAAACATGCTTGCATGTAATAATATGAAACTTGGTACACATGTAGATCTCATCGATTCATATATCCTTTGTACTTTTACTTTTTACCCCAGCCCAACAGGAAGTCGGCTATTATGGTTTGTTTGAAAGCGTATCCCCCTGGAATTCGATATACTACTCCTAGAGAATTCAACCAATCGCCACGAAACTCAGTCAGCATGAAGTCAAGACATTGAGGATGAAAAATTGCCAGGGGATTTTGATTATCTCGAACGGTTTGGCCGTGGCGAGGAAACGAATTTATGGCGAATAATGGAAAACAGGAAGTGTGTTATAACTTCTGCATACATTAACTGATCTTGATGAAACTTCAGCAGTGTGTTCGCTGTAAGAGCCGATCACATGGATGCGACTATTGTGAGTCAAAGTTATAGCGCCACCAACTGGCAGCAGGAAGTGTGTCACTTCCTAAAGGCTTTGAAATCACCCTCTTATTTTTACCCGATTTGCTTCAAACTTTATGTGTATAATGTAGACACACGGCAGATGTAGACCTGTGAATGGATTCTTGATATCTTTGAAACTGTTGCTGTGGCAAGCCATCAAACTTTAATATTCTTTTTGGATGCTTTTGAGACTCTTAGCATGCCTGAAATTGCTTAAAATTGCATGAAACTCGACAGACAGATCACATTTATTAGCCAGGTGACATGTGCAAAGTTTCAGAAACGTGCGTGGTGCAGGGACTCAGTAGCGCCACCTTTTGACAAAAGTGGGGGGGTTAGTTTCATCTAGAGTTACAAAAATCTGTATTTATATAGTTCTCCTCCAGCCAGACAACTTTTAATTTACAGTCATTAGTAACAACCAAGAGGAAGTCAGATATTTTGGTTTGAATATGGTCATTTCTTTTCTGAGCCTACGTCTCTGTGCTTGCTGTCTGTGTGTGTGTTCTGTGAGTGTGGGGAGGGGAGGGGGAGTGGGGCTAGATTAACCATTTCACTGCTGTGTGGTTTGGCCTTCTTTTAAAAAAGGAAATAAATGTCTTAAGCCTTGTATTTTTTAAATACGTTTTTTTAATAAAGTAAAGGCATATAACAGACATGCTGCATTTAAAATTTTTTTAATAAAACATTGTTTTTTATGTTTTTCAAGCCATTTGATTTATGAGGACTTTTGAAAATGTCCTCATTAAACCACCCATAAGTTGTAATACCAGTGTAATACACATGCCATTATACAAATTTGTGTCCTCATAAATCACATAAACCAACCCACACACACATCAAATTGACGGGTGGGTGGCAATAGTATATTTAAAAGACTTGATGTGTGTGTGTGTGTGTGTGTGTGTGAGAGTGAGGAGAGAGAGAGAGAGAGAGAGAGAGAGAGAGAGAGAGAGAGAGAGAGAGATGAGAGAGAGAGGATGGAGAGGAGAGAGAGAGATGAGAGAGAGAGAGAGGCATAATATATATATTATATATATATATATATATATATATATATATATATATATATATATATATTAGTATATATATATATATATATATATATATTATATATATATATATATTTTTCATGTGCTTGTCCTCCGGACAAGTAAATCTGTCATTCACTTGTCTAAGAAAAAAGTTGCTTGTCCGGATTTATTTATTTATTTATTTATTTATTTATTCTGAAGCAATATTCTCATCAGTGTTCAATCAGCTTTGATATTTAAATCGGCATATTGTAATATCTGCATTGAATGTTGAGGATATTGACTAAGAATATTGAATATTATGTATGTTATCAATCACCCTAAATGCAATACGGTGTTAGTTATATATCTTAAAGTGCGATACTGTCGCATAATAGTGTCCCATGAAGGGCATCCCCTCCCCCAATATTATTAAATGTCCTATTAGTGTCTTATTATTCTAAATAATTGAATTTATTGATCAAATTTGGAATTTAAAATGAAAGATGAAGCATAGGCTACTGTTACCCTAGGTAGGGCTGATCAAATTAAATCATTTACACTGAAAAATTACAATTGCATAAAATAATGTTATGAAATTGATTTAAATGTACAAATAAGAAACAGTGGAAAGAAGTATACTAGGCTACTTATAAACATAACACTAAATTGCCAATAGGTGGCGGCAGGGCGGCCGTGTTAATGAGTGAGTCATTTATTCATTCATTCAAACGATTCGTTTTAAACGGTTGATTCATTCAAGAATGAGACAGATGTTTAGGAATGGCTCATTTGAATCTTTGACTCAACCGAACCGATTCGGGTCAAAATTGCTGAATCATTCAGTAATGAAACATGAGTGTTCCCGTGAGATGTGCCGTGGTTCTGCTGTGATTTTTGTTTGGAACTATTTTCGCTGCTGGAACAGAAGAAAAACAGCCAATATTACATCTAAAATGTAAGTGACTACATTTTAACTGTTTATTGAACTGTTGTAGGAAATCAATGTCAAATTTTGATATAGTAGCCTATTCAGGAAAAATAATTGAGGCTGCTTAACACACATGTTAAAATATAGAAACTCCACATTTTAGATTTTTAGAGGCAGTTACAGTATGTTGTTAACTGAGTGTGTGTTGTGTGTGTGCTGCGCTCATATATATTTCTCCCTGAGAGGTGCTGCGGAGCGGTCAACAGCGCAACCATTTATTATCCACAATCGATCGCAACAACATACAATAAATGTAATAAAATCAGAATCATTCTCTCGGTTTAGTGATTCCTAGTTATGTATTTTGTTTGTTATTGATGTTCTAATCAGGCTATTGACTTGTCCGTTCGGGCAAGTAAAATTCTCTTTTACTTGTCCTTCAAAAATCCATTTGTCCCGGACAAGCGGACAAGTTAGACAGGCTCTGGAGATACGAAGTCTCTATTTTCATGCTATACTAGTACTTATTTTTTAGATATTAGTATCTATTCCATTAAGTACTAGTACTTATTCATTAACGATAGTGCTTTTTTCTGTTTAGAATATTCAAAGTGCTTATTCAATTTGTATGCTCATTTATATTTTCAGAGCAGAAAATT
>JAZAVI010000631.1:0-67569 GCA_036326025.1 Chrosomus eos | reverse complement strand
TTAAAATAATAATGCAGACCTTAAATGATAGAAATAACATTTTTGATTATTTTATTTTAGGACCAGTAACTTCTTTGTCTTATCTTAAGTCTCCACCATTGAAACAGGCCCGATGGCTACGGCTAAAGATGTACAGTAACAGTACACTGAATGTATGGTTGTGAACTAAATTCACTGAGGGTAATCTAAGTAGCTAGGTTGATGATTTTAAGATGGTTAATGGATTTAAGTGATTAAATACTGCTGTTATTAACCTGTCTCCCTGTGAACACTATTAGGCAATCAGAATGGCTCTGGTGACTCTTGAACGTGCCTTTCCTAAGCTCCAGAAAGCAGCTGAGTTCTGTTAAAGAAAACTGATTGTGTGATGGGAGAGAGAGGTCACCAGTTTGTAAGCGGTCACCAGTGTGTACGTGGCTACTCAAGGACGGGATGATTCTCCTGGCCAGGGGACAGCCTAACGCAGGGGGTCACGGACATTGGGCACCTCAGGACGGGGGTGTGGTACATGCAAGAAAGGTAGTGAGAGTTGAGCGCTGACTACTGGAGGCCACTGGGGTCAGCAGAGCATTGAGAGGTGAGATGCGCTGTGACGAGTTGCGGCAGTCTGACCCAAGAGAATGTGAGTTCCTCTATACCACTTGCCAGAAGAAACCGCATAATCGTACGCTTGTTTTTCATTGTGACAAGTGTCTGCAATTAAGCCAGGGGGACAACACCCTGAAGAGAAAATTATAGATAAAGAGCTATGGGGGAGTTCAAGAGCCAGCTGATAATATGAGGGGATTGCCATTGTTTGTGATGGGAGACAGGAACAAAACTTTTTATGTATTGGCTGCCCCATGGGCAAGAATAAGAAAATTTATAGAAGTGTTGATTTTGAACTATGTTTTAACTCCTGAAGGTCGTTTGACATGGTGGGTGGCTAAAGATGAAGACAGTTTTTGATTTGAGAAAAGTCTGGATAACAAAATTTAATGGTAAAAGGATAGTGATTAATTTAATGTAATTATTATTTGTTAATAAGAGAGAGAGAGACTGTTTGAGTGGAGGAAGGGATGGTAAACTGTGTCTGTCTTTCTGTTGTCGGCCTGCTAGAGCAAGCTGAAGCAAAATAATGATAAGGAAAATTAAACAAAGCAACCCAGCTGACTTGTCTAAAAAAAATCTAATGAAAATGAACAGAAATGCTTTGGAACTGGTTAAGAGACCATGTAAAATTAGGTAAAAGCTACAGAAAATGTGAAGTTTAAAATCTTACTCAGAATTTAAATCTTTTTAGCAATAATATAAAGAAAGGCGAACATTGAGAATGAGTAGTTAAGATATGGGTGTCTAGTATGAGTGTGTGTGTGATGGTGACAGCACTTTAGGTCTTGTATGTATTAGTTTGGGGTACTAATATTCCACCTGAAGAGTGAGTATATTGTTTCATCATTACAGATGGGTTAAGGCAAATGACAAATTTTAAAGAAGCCGATAATTGTGTGTGGATCCGATGAAAAGATGATACAGAACATAGGGCAAGCTTTAAATTGATTGGTCATTAAGCTCTGTCTGGTATTAATTACTTTTGTCTTTTATGATGTTGATTTGAATTACGTTCTGGATCAGTTTAAGTATTTGTGTAAATTGAAATTGTGGAGTTGTAGATCACCATCTGGCATGGGCTGAGATAAATGAAAATGTTATAGATTTGATGGCAACAACAAAGTGATATATTGGCTAAGTCAAACATGAAATTATCAAAAGAGCCCCTAAAAATGTATGATTATTGTGGGCAGAAGGATGAGAATGTTATTTGACTGACATTGACCAAGTGACCAAGTCTGTACAGCATGACCTGACTTGATAGAAACAATTGAAGACTTTGAAAATGTTTGTAGATGACTGAGTTGCGAGACAAAAACAACAGGCCTGAAAAGCAGGATACGCGGTGAGACTCAGGGCCGTTGCCCTTCAAATACTTCGATGAGCAGATGAGATTGTTGCTTTAAGTGAAGAATGTAATATTTTTGTTTCAGAGACAGCAAAATATGTAAACAACGTTTGGGTTAGTGTTGATGCAAACTTTATCAAAACACTATGTTAAATGTTATGTTAAATTGAGGCACGAGTTGAGTCGTGCATCAAAAAGGGGGGACAAAATATGGTTTTATAAAGGGATAATATATGTGGGGAGGACACTGGGTTTAATTGGGTAAAGGCCGTCCCAAACAAAATTTGCTTTCTGTAAATGTATTTGCAGGACTTGTTTCAACAGGAAACGCCAGGGTATCGAAGGCCCCGGGAGAACAGTAGACAAAAGAAACTACGTGTAGTTTTACTATCTGAAAATAACCTCGACATTTTGTTTTCTTTCCAGAGAATGGAGCGGAGCATAACTTAAAATTTTCCTTTCACAGAATGTCAGATTGGATTGCAGCAAACAGAATGATTCTGTTCCAAAATGTATAAATATTGTGTTGTTGACATGAGTAAAGCGGGTTGAATGTTAATGTAATAGTTGAATGAGTTTCAGGTTGCTGAATTGGCCAAATGTTGAGAATAAATTTGGAACTAATAATGTATATAATCAGTAAACAAATGGTGAAAATTCCACAGGTCACACCAGAAGGACGACCAGCAGCACTAACAAAACACTTAAGATCTCCATTCACAGGTGACAGAGGCTATGGTCCACTCCACAAACAAGGTTGCAAGGATGGAGATTGCAACACCACCCTCCAAACATCTCACCTTAAACAACGCCAACGAGATTTGATTGGTCACTGATTAATTAGAAAGTATTTTAGGAAAATGAATGGATTGTTTGATTACTCTTTGGGGTTTCGGGGGTAGGATTGTCAATATTGTGTGTTTCCAGCTAAGTTAAATTGGTAAAATGACAGTTTTATCCAAATGATGATGACAATGACAAGAAATGTGATGAAGATGATTCTAGTAGTGGAAGCTACAGTGACATGTGTTAGACATTTGGTGTTTGTTTTTCTTTTCTTTTTCTTCTTCCTATGAATGTTTTTGTTATGAACAGATGGTTAAAAGCTGTGCTTATCCGCTATGTGATAAGGTACAAGGAGAGGGTTTTGAAATGAAGGGTTTTATTATACTTTTCTTATACTTTATATTTTGATGTAACCACTGTGGATTGATGATTTGTTGTTTTTCTAACTAGTCTGTACACTATTTCTTATTTAACTAAGGTGACTGAGGGTCAAGCTATGCTTGGGGTACAACAACAGTGATTGTTTATCTAGCCCGGCTTTAGTTGAATTCTTTATCTGCTTGCTAATACTTAAGGGACTATCCTTACAAAAACAGCCTAAGCTTTTTCTTTTCAAAATGTTATTTTCACAAATGTTTAAGAAGAGTGATCAGTTATGTGAAAACAGAGATGAAGAGTAGTGTGATGATATGACTTAAAATTTGTCTTTTTGTTTATTATTGTGATTATGGGTAATCAGAATGATAAAAAGTGGGGATTGTTGTGGAAAAAATTTTAATAGTCATTTATTCCTAATCTATTCAATGTGTAAAAGTATATGTGTGTACGTGCTTGTGCGTGACGTTTCAGGAATATATGGGACAGGACATCTCGACCTTAGGAATGGTCAGATTTGGCTGGTTTATTCCAGTACCAGTTTGTGTTATTAAGTAGAAACTGAACAGAAGTGGGGGCCTTATCTGGGTGGAAAAGTACAGTGGGTGAGAAGGAACCTTGAAAAGAGTATAAAAGCTGTCTCATGTCTTCCTGGTGCGCGCCACTCACTTCACAGAATGTAACGGCTGTGATAGCGACTGGGCCTTCTTGCAAGAATAAATATTTCTCTTTTTATTAATTTGACTCTGAGTGTCTCTTACGGTGTGATGATGTTTAACAGAAGTTTTTGCCACAACAGACCCAAACCAACAGGTGGAATGGCCCTCCCTAATTTCCAATACTACTACTGGGCTGCTAATATTCGTTCTTTAGTGTATTTGGGTGCATTTTCACCTCGACGACTCAGCCCCAGTCTGGGTAACAATGGAGTCCAGCGCCATTAGCCCATTGTCTCTATCTGCCCTCTTAAGCGCCGCACTCCCACTCTCCTCTGCTACTCCTAATGGTTTTCCTGTGATTAAGCACGCTCTTCGAATCTGGACCCAATTTAGGAAGAATTTTGGACTTCAAATTTTTTCACTTCTCAGCCCAATTGCAGCTAATCATTTGTTTGCTCCCTCGATGGTAGATGGTGCATTTAAGATCTGGCATAAAAAAGGCTTAAAATGCATTGCCAATTTATTTATTAATGACCTATTTGCTAGGTTTTCTCAATTGACAAAAAACTTTGGCTTGGTAAAGAAGAAATTTTTTCAGATTTTTACAAATCAGGCATTATATACAGAAGTTGATTCCCCAATTCCCCAATCAACCCCCAGCCAACCCTGTCGATAAGATTCTTTCTGTTAACCCCACATTAAAAGGCACAATTTCTGTTTTTTTACAACCTTATTTCTAAGTTGCATAGCCCCTCATTAGCAGCTATAAGGACCATGTGGGAGCAGGACCTAGGTTCTGCCTTTACAGATCACATGTGGGTTTCAGTCCTAGATCGGATACACTCTACCTCCATGTGTACCCGACATGCTCTTAGGCAATTTAAAGTAGTACACCGTATTCACATATCTAAAACCAAACTAGCTCGTATGTTCCCTGATGTGGACCCGACCTGTGATAGCTGTAAGAGCGTAAATAGCTGTAAATAGCTGTGATAGCACTCTTTCACATGTACTGGATGTGTCCCACCTTGAATGAGTTCTGGACATCAGTGTTCCAAACGTTGTCTGAAGTACTTTAGCATCAGATTGAGCCAAACCCTTTTACTGGCATCTTTGACATTGCTCCAAATTTGGCCTTGTCTAAAGGGAAGCTGAAAGTATTGGCCTTTACCTCCTTATTAGCTCGTAGGGCTATCTTACTCAATTGGAAAGATCCTGCTCCTCCTTCCCACTCACATTGGATTAGGGACATTATGTCCTGTCAAGTCAAGTCACCTTTATTTATATAGCGCTTTTTACAATACAAATTGTTTCAAAGCAGCTTCACAGAGATAACAGGAAAACAATGTTGTAATAGTATTGTTAAATTCAAAATTAAATGTTAAATGTCCCCAACTAAGCAAGCCAAAAGCCAATGGCGACAAAGGCGAAGAGATGCGAAAAAGGCGACAGTGGCAAGGAACCAAAACTCCATCAGGTGACAGAATGGAGAAAAAAATCTTGGGAGAACCCAGGCTCAGTCGGGGGGCCAGTCCTCCTTTCACGATATTTATCCAGTTCATCTGGTTGGGGTGAGTCATCCCGCCGGTGAGGAGATGAGTGTGTTGAGGTGTCCATGGCCTTCACAGTGTTGATGGGGCTGGCACTTCAGGGATGCGTCGTCGTCGTGTCCAGGTGATGGTCCTTCCTCAGATCTGGATATGGCCTGGATCCGGCGGTTTGCGGTAAACCTCGGGATAAACAGAGGGACTAATATTAGCGTAGACGCCATCCTTCTTATGATGTACAAAGTACATCAGGAATTATGGGAAGTGTTCCCGGTTCCGGCTGATCTAATCTATGCAGCCTAACATTGAATTATAGAAATCTATAATGTGTTATGTGTATGCTAAGCCAAAGAGATGTGTTTTTAGTCTAGATTTAAACTGACAGACTGTATCTGCTTCCCGGACCGTGTTAGGAAGATTGTTCCAAAGTTTTGGTGCTAAATAGGAAAAGGATCTACCACCAGCAGTCGATTTTGATATTCTAGGTATTATCAACTGGCCAGAATTTTGAGATCGCAATAGACGTGAAGGACTATAATGCGTTAAGAGCTCGCTCAAGTACTGGGGAGCTAAACCATTTAGTGCTTTGTAAGTAATGAGCAATATTTTAAAATTTATACGATGTTTAATAGGCAGCCAATGCAGTGTTGACAGAACCGGGCTAATATGGTCATACTTCCTGGTTCTGGTAAGAACTCTAGCGGCTGCGTTTTGAACTAGCTGTAGTTTGTTTATTAAGCGGGCAGGGCAACCACCCAGTAGAGCATTACAATAATCTAGCCTTGATGTCATGAATGCATGAACTAATTGTTCCGCATTTGTCAGTGAGAGCATATGACGTAATTTAGATATTTCTCTGTATGAATATAGAGAAAATATGGTACACCACCCAGGGATCTGAGAATAAATTTTACAAAATATGGCGCCCCTTCTTGACATTTTTTGAGAAACCAACTACAACATTATCAGAGTAGCTACCCTTCTCCTCTCCCTAGCTACTCTTCTCCTTTTTTATTTTATTTTTATTTATTTAGTTTTATTTTTATTTATTAAAGTTTTTTTATTTTTTATTCTTACCCTTTTCACCTTTATGTACTATAATTTGGACATGTGTTTTAAAT
Organism: Chrosomus eos; assembly: GCA_036326025.1. Classification (NCBI taxonomy): domain Eukaryota; kingdom Metazoa; phylum Chordata; class Actinopteri; order Cypriniformes; family Leuciscidae; genus Chrosomus; species Chrosomus eos. Next base: position 61,142 of record JAZAVI010000631.1, on the reverse strand, counting down.
CATCTCTAGTAGGATCTCTTAAATGCAGACTTGTTTGTAATTGGATGGAAGGGTGGGGTATGTTCGGTTTAAAAAAGAGAAAATGTGTATTCCATCGTACAGTAATTGTTTTTGCAAAGTTGTCATTCAATAAAAAATCTTTGAACAAAATCCCTTCTGTAAAAAAAAATGTGTCGTCAAAATAAAACAGGAATTCTGAAGTTTATCCAATGTTTAGGTTTCTATTCTGGAAATTAATGCAAATTGGTGCATATTTAATGTCATAATGCATCATTTTCATTTTTAAACATAACATTTGTAATACAAAACTATTGTCTTAATGTACTGTGATTCATCAACTGGGGAAAATAGGTGATATCTATTCATGTTTAACCTATTCACCTGTAGTGTCTTACCTTGATAATTAACCCTAAAATGAAAATTTACTCACCCTCAAATTGTTCCAAACCTGTATGAGTTTCTTCAATTAATAATTGAGGCTGAATCATAAGACACCATAAAATATTGTACATTTACAATTGTGTTTCTGATGCTTTCTATTTTCTCAGTGAAGAAATTCATAAAATCATTACTACTACACGGTAACGGAATATTTTGCTCAGGTGATGTCTGTTTATTTGTTAGTCTAGCCATGAAATGTGAAAATGTGATTTCATGGAAATCTCCCTCCATGAAATGCGAAATACAGTTATAATAGAAATTACCGGAACAAATTGTTTAGGTTTTATCACAGCTCTAAGATAAAAGCTGTGTCCCAATGTGAAGGCTGCATCCTCCGAAGGCCGCATTTGAAGGCCGCTTGGCCGCATTTGAAGGCCGATTGCGTCACAGCGGCGCGACGAAGGCTGTCCCAATTCAAAGGCTGCATCTTTGAAGGCCGCATTTGAAGGCCGATTGCGTCACCGCGGCATGATAAAGGCTGTCCCAATTCAATCCTGCATCCTTCGAAGGCCGTATTCGAAGACCGGTTGCGTCATCGCGGCGCGACGAAGGCTACCCTGATTCAAAAGCGACGCCAAATGCACCCTTCGTTTCCCTGTGAAAGGAAGGATACATAAATGGATCCTTAGCAGCCTATCCTACCCTGATCTACCCCATAAGTCATTGCGCACCGGTGACGACAGCATTTTTAGTGCAGCATTTGGTGTGTAGCCTACAGTTCAAATTCAAATGTTGGCGTTCAACTTTGCGTTTTAAAAATACAAAAAATGTTCATTTTTCGTTTTTCAATTACGGATTAAAAAATGAAAAACGAATGGATGCAAATTTACATGGATTATCAAACTAAAGATAGTTTAGTGATAGTTATCACTATTTTAGTTAGCCTATAGTTTTTAGATTAAAGTCTTTGATTTTACTAGTATTTTGATTGACTATCAAACTTTTCTCCAAATACATTATTTGAAATATTTAATAATAGGCTATATAATTGCGTCCATTCATTTTTCTTTTTTTAACACCTAATTGAAAAACTAAAAATGAACGATTGTTGTATTTTTAAAAGGCAAAGTTGAACACCAACATTTGAACTGTAGGCTAAACAAATGCTGCACAAAAAAAAAAATATGACTTTTTGCCCCTTTATTAAACATTTAAAATATTCACAAATTACTATGGAAAAAATGTCGATTAGACAGGCCAGATTAGAACCTGTAAATTATATTTTTTCCGCAGTGCTGAATGAGAAGAGCCATGTCTCTGGAACCATGATTTATGATAATAAATGTGTCAGAATAAATTACGTGGCATTTTAATTGTTCGTTTAAGTGAACATTTCAAGCTTTAGGCTAGGTATATTTTGTTTAAGTTCATTTTTGAGACGCGCTCGAGTTCACGGAGATCATGAAAGCGTGATTGATTGCTTTATTTTCTTTTACAAAAGGACAACATTTTCTTGTTATGTGAGCTGGACAAATAAAAGTAGTTGCGAATGATGTATTATTCAGAAATTAGAGAGTATTTTTCAAGTTGTTTCCGCTGTTTATAATGCAAGTGTTCGCGGCCGCGCCTCCGTGCCATGCAGTGCGCGCTCCACACTCCCACACACACTTGCGTCGAAATCTTGTGTTATTTGTGATAATCTTAGCCCTGTATTATGACTGACATTTGACGAATTTCTTTGTTCCTTTTTTTGAAAAAAGCGCATTCTAAATGTGTAGCCTAAATGCAGGCTAATAATATTATTATCATTTGCGTTGAGTTCACTGAAGACAGTAGGCTAATATGTTAATCATAAAATAATTTATGAATGTTTTATTTTTATATAACCTAATCTTGTGTTTGTGTTATATTTCTTTTTTAAATGTGTAGTCTTTTTTGCTTATAGGCTTATTCTATTATACTGAGCTTTTTTCTCCAATAAAATTTGACTTTAAAGACAAGTGGCCTAAATGTCGTTTTTTAGAAAATTCAAGAAATATTAAGTTAAACATAATTAAATGCATCCCGCATAAACAGGAGGCCAGGTTGGCACAGACTGGGGGAGAGGCCACAAATCCGTGAGTTTACAAACCCTTGGGAACGGATTGGAAAACCCGAGTACTGTAAATAAATTCACCATGGTCCATTTATGTACATTAAAAAAAAGAATACAATAGCCTTGAACCTTTTATATATATATATATATATATATATATATATATATATATATATATATATATATATATATATATGCCTAATGTGTTTTCTTTTAAAGTGTTTAACAGTTTAACAGTTTAAAGTGTAATCCGGCAATTCAGTCAGTAGGCTAGGCAACCTCTGAATTCGACGCAGTAAACCAGCATGGCCATAGTTTTGGCTAAACCGAAAATACATGAGTGAAACATCCTCGCATGTCCTCCAGTAAAATATAAAACATAAAAATGACAATAGCCAATTCTGGCTCCATAGCTGTTTACTCAATTATAACAAATTAATGATCAGGAGGGCAGCTGTACTCTCGCACTGTTGCTAGGCGCCAGGAGCGGTAATCGGGAACACCTGGATGAGCAATTAGAAAATCCTACGAAGGCTACATGGTGCGTCCTTCGAAGGACGAATAGGCTGCATCCTCCGAAGTCCGCGGCCTTCGGAGGATGCAGCCTTCACATTGGGACACAGCTAAAGTTATTGTCCAGCTAAAGTTAGTTTTGATTGATTCACTTCCGTTGCGAAGATCATTAGTTATTAACTTAGAGGCCGTTAACATGACACCATTCTAACAGAAAAATGTACTCGGTTACTAACGTAACCTCGGTTCTCTCTAGAGAGGGAACGGGTACTGCGTAATATCTTACGCTACGGGGAAAACCTCTGTTCCACGAGATATTGAAGCCAAAAATTATCCTTAATTTTTTATTAATGTAAAACGCTTTGCAGCAGCAAGCAGACATAGGCGAGACAGCTCGCGCGCCTATTGGCTGTCCTGCAGCAAAAGCAGCAGCCTATCGAGAGAGGCTCTGCGTGACGTCATGACGAATGGGGGCACATTTACTACACTGATAGGCTGATACAAGCTGGTTTTCATCGCCGAAGCGAACCAGAGCGTATTCCAAGCACGGCAAGATACGCAGTACTCGTTCCCTCTCGAGAGAACCGAGGTTACGTTATTAACCGAGTACGTTCTCTTACGAGAGTATCTCTTGTACTGCGTAATATCTTACGCTATGGGGAACACAATGCAACACGCCGTGCGTACAGGGATCCAACACCAGAGTCCCAGGGGCCGAAGCCCGGGGCGCATATAGTGCATAATCACCATATACTCACAGAGAGTGAAGGAAGAGAGGCTAGAAGCGTAATTCCTTAAAATTAAAATAGAATTTCTCGCTCGAAATTTTAAAATAAAATTAAAATAGCATCCAAAAGGAGCTAACCATATGACAATTAGACCATACCGTCAGGGTGAACATTCAGCCTGAACTGGGTGGCCACACTCATGGAGCTTCTGTACCGGTCAGTGAGCGATACGCAGGTCAAACTCAGTATCCGGGCCGCACAGCGGGGCAGATAGCACTGAATTCTATACCGCCGAAAGCTTAGCTTGTAAGTCGGGAACCTCCAGGTTATAATATTTTATAAATGTAGACGGCGAGACCCAGCCCGCGGCCGTACAGATATCTTGCAGGGTAACCCCGCTAGACCATGCCCACGAGGAGGCCATGCCTCTTGTGGAGTGCGCTCTGACACCCAAAGGGCACTGTAGGCCCTTAGAAGTGTAAGCCAGCGCTATGGCACCGACTATCCATCTGGATAGGCTCTGTTTTGAAGCGGCAAGTCCCTTAGCACGGCCGCCAAACAAAACGAAAAGCTGCTCAGTCTGTCTGAAACCAGACGAGCGGGACACATAAGCTCTTAGTGCCCTGACAGGGCAAAGGAGACTCGCGTTCTTCTCCACATTGAGAACCGGAAGGGCAGACAGGGAAATCACCTGGGCCCTGAACGGTGTGTTGAGGGATTTCGGCACGTAGCCGTGCTTAGGTTTGAGTATGACCTTTGAGTCATTAGGCCCAAACTCCATACATGACGCGCTTACCGAAAGCGCTTGTAAGTCCCCTACGCGCTTCACTGAAGCGAGAGCCATGAGAAATACTGTCTTGAAAGACAGGTGTTTCATGTCCGACAACTGGATTGGCTCGATTGGGGCACCTTTCATGGCCTTGAAGACCGTGGAAAGGTCCCATGTCGGGACTGAAGGGGGCCTGGGAGGGTTTAACCTCCGAGCTCCCCTAAGGAAACGCACGACTAAGTCGTTCTTTCCCAGCGACTGGCCAGACACCGGTTTTGCAAACGTTGCTATGGCCGCCACGTATACTTTGAGCGTGGATGGGGTCCTGCCCTTATCCAGCAGCTCCTGAAGGAAGGAAAACACTTCCGTAACCCCGCAGTCTACGGGTGAAAAGCCCTGGGCTTGACACCAAGCAGAGAACACAGACCATTTCGAGGAGTAGAGCCGTCTAGTAGACGGGGCTCTAGCCTGCGCGATCGTGGTCAGCGGGTACCCGTTGATGGCCCATGCGTGCAGGGACCACAGATCCGGGCGAGGATGCCAAATCGAGCCCTGCGCTTGAGAGAGGAGGTCTCACCTCAACGGTACAGGCCATGGGGCAGCGCTGGTCAGCTGCATCAGGACAGGGAACCAAGTCTGGTTCGTCCAGAGCGGAGCTACGAGCAGCACTGGGCATCCGTTTTTCCTGATTCGTTCCAGCACTTGAGGCAGGAGCGAAACAGGGGGAAAAGCATATAGGGGACAGCGGGGCCAGACATGGGCCAGCATGTCCTGGCTTTTCGAGAAGAATTTTGGGCAGTGAGCGTTTTCGTGGGACGCGAATAGGTCCACCTGCGCTTTGCAGAACGTTTCCCACAGCAGCTGGATCGTCTGCGGGTGCAGCGACCATTCTCCTGCTGGGACATTGTTTCTGGACGGTCTGTCTGGTCCCACATTTAGGTGACCAGGCACATGCGCTGCTTTCAGCGAGAGCAGGTTGTGCTGAGCCCAGACCAGGAGGCGTTCCGTCAGCCTGTAAAGGTTTCGGGACCTGACGCCGCCCTGGTGATTTATGTATGCCACCACTGACATGTTGTCCGACCGGACCAAGACGTGGTGGCCTCTTATCTGGGGACAGAAGCGCCGTAGCGCGAAATACACTGGAACAGTCACATTGCTTGGAAACGTTCTGTGGGAAACGTTCTGAAGGCTGTGTTCTCTGCGAAAAGTTTTGATGAAATTCCGGCCGCAGCACTGGAACAGTCACATTGTTTGGAACTGAACGAGCGAGAAGTTTTGATTAAATTCCGGCCGCAGCGGGAACTGAACACTGTCGCTTTCCTAGAGAGACTAGGAAGGCCTTGAGACCTCGGGCTTTATCTCAATCCTCGGCCGGGGCCCGCGCTGAGGGGGGCTCAAGTGCGGACGCGGCGACAGACGGCGGCCGTTGTCCGTCTGTGAGCGACTCGAGCGATGCCGGCGAAGCTGGCGGGCGAACCGGCGAGCTTTGGCGGGCAGTAGAGAGCTCTGGGGCGCGTTCGGCGTGGCACCACAGCGGGCAGAAGGATGCCAGGCGAGTCCTCAGAGTCACCATAGGCAACAGCTCACAATGGGGGCATCCGCCGTTAGTGAGCGCACCGTTAGTGAACACTCTCAGCAAAGTAAAAGGATATATAGGCGCCGGAAAGCGCAGCAGGTACGGCGGCTGAAGGCGGCGAGGCCAGCGACTCCAGACTCGAGGGCACGTCCCGCTGAAGGCTACAGGTCGACGGCGCGGCTTCTCACTCCGGATCCAGTGATGCGTGATGAGTGAGCTTCACTGAAGAGATGAAAATCAGCTTGTATCAGCTTGTATCAGCCTATCGAGCCTAGCTATGGGGCGAGACCACGCCCTTTCTGGCGGGACGCGACGATATGGGCGCGAAGTGCCCCCATTCGTCATGACGTCACGCAGAGCCTCTCTCGATAGGCTGCTGCTTTTGCTGCAGGACAGCCAATAGGCGCGCGAGCTGTCTCGCCTATGTCTGCTTGCTGCTGCAAACCGTTTTACATTAATAAAAAATTAAGGATAATTTTTGGCTTCAATATCTCGTGGAAAAGAGGTTTTCCCCGTAGCGTAAGATATTACGCAGTACGAGAGATACTTTCGTAAGAGAACCCTTAACACGCTCCAGCCAGCCATCCACATAAAACAGTGCCTGATGTCTCGAGAACACACTCCCTGAAATAGGTTCAAAGGTGCTAACGATTATCTGTTATCTCTGCGCAAACCTCAAAAATGCAAACCTGCGAAAACGCAGATGGTAAAACTTTAAAGTAAGTAAGTAAAACTTTATTTATATAGCACCTTTCACAGACAAGAAGGGTCACAAAGTGCTTCACAGTAAAACAGTAAAAACAAAAATAATAAAACAAATAAAAAAAAAGCATAGAAACACATAACAAACAAAGCCATATCGCTAGTTAAATGCTTGTCTAAAAAGATGTGTCTTAAGGTGTTTTCTAAAAGTTTCCACAGAGTCCACGGCTCTCAAGGCTAATGGAAGAGAGTTCCAGAGCCTTGGAGCAACCACACAGAAAGCACGATCACCTCTTGTTTTAAAACGCGTTCTAGGAATAGTAAAAAGGTCTTGGCCTGAAGACCTCAGAGAGCGACTAGGAGTGTGTGTGCGCAATAAATCCTGGATATATGAGGGAGCTTGACCATGGAAGGCTCTGTAAGTAATGGTTAAAACTTTAAACTGCACTCTAAAACTAATTGGAAGCCAATGAAGAGACTTAAGCACAGGTGTAATATGTGTTCTCCTGTTTGTCTTTGATAAAAGTCTTGCAGCAGCATTTTGTACAACTTGCAATTTGTCTATGGAAGATTTGTTTAAACAAGTGTACAGTACATTGCAATAATCCAGACGAGAGGAAATAAAAGCATGAACAAGCATCTCCAACTCCTCTTAAAAAACCACAGATCTAATCTTAGCGATGTTCCTGAGATGGAAAAAACAGGAACGCACCACAGATCTAACATGACTGCTAAAACTCATAGATTTATCAAAAATGACACCCAAATTTCGCACAGCATTACCGTCCGAGGATGGCAGATCCCCAATGACCTGCCTAATCCTTGGAGTAATGTTGTCTGGAGCAAAAATCAGCATCTCAGTTTTGTCTGAATTTAGTTGCAAAAAATTGTCTGCCAGTTTGTTGAGGGTTAATTTGTGAAGGACTACACACCTGCGCACATATATATTCAAACGTGCATACCTATCGACTGAACACGTGATGCGCATGTGCGCACCATCTGGTTCACTTCCGGTTCCGTGATGGCGCCTGTGTTTGGCTTTGCCTCTGCGGCCGGTCGCTCGTCTTGCCTTGTTTTGTTTGTTTACATCGCTATATTGCTACTAAGTTTGTCAACAAATGTTGTGTCTGCTGCATGGGTGTATGATCGCCAAACAATGCTGTCGATCCGATCCTCCATGGCGGAATGTGGTGTCAGATGTACCTGGAGTGGTACAGGCGAGATTGCAGCCCCGTTCGGATGTCCGACTGCAACTGCTGTCTATATGCGGCATGGAGAGGGCTTAATACGATCTACAAATAGGCGGCGGAGAAAGCGAGGAAAAAGGGCAGGGAGGCAGTTGTATCTGAAAAAACTTTTCAAGCTGGGGGTCTTGGACTGCGACTCGAGACCTTCATGTCTTCGTTCGGTCTTCCCTGACGTCCCCAGCGCTCTGGTCCCGGTGCACTGGAGAAACCCCATCATGGGTCGCGGTGTGTGTTCGGTGCATCTGAGGTCGCTGCCGCCCATTTATTAATGGCCTTGTGTAGAACCAATAATTTTTTTTTTGTTACATTTACATAGCGCTTTTCTAGGTACTTTACATATAGCGCTTTACATATAGAAGGGTGGAATCTCCTCAACCACCACCAATGTGAAGATCCAACTGCATGATGCGACGGCAGCCATATTGCTCCAGAACACTCACCACACACCAGCTTACTGGCTTGCACTATTATGTCCTCTGTGTGTGACTTTGGTTTGACTTTTGGAAACCTGAAGAAAGGCCTGGAATTTTGCTTGCAGCAGAAAATTATATTGAGAAGTCACATGGTACAAGACCCCAAAAATAATCTATAGGGTGTGTTACCATCTTTGGAAAAGTATGTATGTATAAATGTGAAGCTGGGCAATGTTTGAGAGTGATCTCCTGCAGGAGATGCTCAGCTTTGTTGTAAAATAAAGTGTAATATTTCTGGCATCAATGATCTCCAAGAAGTGATCTCCCAAAAAGATTGAAACCACAACAGATGTCGGGGTTACACTACTCTTTCGAAGGACATCCTGGGATTTTTAATGACCACAGAGAGTTTACCTTTCAACCTTGGGTTAACGTCTCATCCAAAGGACGGTGCTCTATGACAGTATAGTGTCCCTGTCACTACACTGGAGCGTTAGAACCCCCACAGACCACATGGATAGCACCCCCTGCTGGCCTCATTAACACCTCTTCCAGCAGCAACCTGGTTTTCCCAGGAGTCTCCCATCCAGGTACTGACCAGACTTAACCCTGCTTAGCTTCAGTGGGGAACCAGTCTTGGGCTACATGGTGATATGGCTGCTGGCTCAAGCTAAGCCAATACGGTTTCCTCTTTCATAGGGGTGACCTCGAATAGTGGAAGATTCGATGCATGGATAGGAGGAGCCTGATTCGACTACCAATCTCACAGTCGAATCTTCGCAGAGGTTATATGAGGGTGCTCAATGTCTGATTTTACATAGAACTACCGGTTTTCTGTCAATCCGTTAATATAGGAGCCTATTATTATAATGCTGTAAATTCAAATGTGCAAAGGAAGCTTTTAGTAGGGCTGGGCGATTTTTCTCACTAAAAAAATCTGCGATTTTTTTTTTTTTATATATTTATAAAAAAACTCGATTTACGATTTGATTTGATTTTTTTAAATCATGTAGAATTTCTATAACACTGTGTTGAACTGATAATCACTCTTTTGGGTGTTAAAGATACAATATGTAACTATTTTGGCCACAAGAGGGCGCAGTTTCCAACAATAACAAAGGCGTATGTTTATGACGCAGTGACGAGCTGAATGATGGGAGTTGCTGTCAAGCTGATGGATCTAATAATGTTTATGGATGAGTGAAAACACTCGTGTTTTTTAACATTACAGTGCTGTGAAGCAGGTCGCGATTGCTAAAGAGACAGATATCACACACGAGTCCCGCGGATATAAATGATATCACACGCGAGTCCCGCGGATATAAAGAAATAAGGACATCTAATTCTACAGAACTACACGCAAGTGCTGGATTACTCACACAGGTCAGTTTATTAGACGAATTAAACTTGTGAGGGAACGCAGCGCTGTTTCACTTGGTCTAACGTTACACTATCACACTAAACAGCATTTAAATGTGTGTTGAAAGTTATAATGTTATTCTACGTGTTAGTTAGTTTTCTATACGAAACTAGCAGCTAGAAGATTAGAATAACGTACTGACCATATTCTAACATGTCATCATGTTGAGCTAACGTTAACATTGATTTGTTTTATGTACATTTGCTCACCTGTCTAATAAAGCTGTCAAGTCGTGACTCGTGAAGCTCTGTCGAGTCCAAGTTAGTCGCGGACGTTGAGCTCTCGGCATCTCAAAAACGCCACGCTGATATTGATCCTTATTTCAATTCTCATTGTTTGTCCCAAAGTCTGCTTGCCATGGTTTATGTTTGAACGAAACAAGAACTTTGTGCCGCTAAACGTCACGCATTACGCAGTTGTCCATGTCTGTCGCCATGGTTACATCATGGCTATGGCATTTCGAGCGGAAACCGAGGATAGCGCGGAAATTGCGTCATTGACAGGCGACATTTGTTGGCCGGGACCGCCACTTATTTAAAATTGGAATTTCTCTGAAATAAAATATCTTTGGAGACTTTTGGGATATTGTAAGTACACAACTGCAGGAAATATATCACACTGTGCAAGTGATTTTTGGATATTTTATTACAAAATTCCTACATATTGGACCTTTAAACACAATCTACTTAATACAGACAACTTCATTATAAAGAAAAAACACAAATCCAAAAAATATATGACAAAAATGCTGTTATAAACTAGATTAGTGGATAATTCAGCAGTAAAATTTAGTCTAGACAAATCCCAAGTGCACAATAATTGTATAAAATATGAACATTTAGTGAAAAAAAAAACATTTAGTGGGGATAAGAGCACTAAATCTGGTAAAACGTTAGACATTGCTCTTTGATCAATTATTATATAGCCTAGTCTACTATAAAATTGAGACATGTTTTAAATGTATAGCACAGCTGTTTACTGAGGCAGCAACATATTGGCGCTTTTCCACTGCATGGTACAGCTCGGTACGGCTCAGTACGACTCGGCTCGGCGCGGCACGGTTCGGCTCGCTTGCTTTTCCAGCAGACAGTTTCTGGTCATTGACTCTTATAGTATATCTTTTTCCTACTATGGAAGTCAATGGGACCAGAAACTGTCTGGTTACTGATATTCTTCTAAATATCAGAAAATCGGTTGAATGGATTCGAAAACGGTAAAACTCAACTGTTTAAAGGGGGGTGAAATACTCAGTTTCACTCAATCTCATGTTAATCTTGAGTACCTATAGAGTAGTATTGCATCCTTCATATCTCCAAAAAGTCTTTAGTTTTATTATATTTATAAAAGAAAAATAGGCTGTACCGAGTCTTTCCGGAAAAACCCGAGCGGGTGGAGGCGTGCCGTGTGGGCGTGAGCGCGCGAAACTTTTTCGTGTGTTGTAAACAGACAGACTGGTGGTTTATGAGGACATGATTTAGTTTTACAATAAACAAAATGACACCTACAGTGGCCAGCTAAACAAATGTATTTAAACACAAAAACACACACACCATACATCGCATGCTCCATCGATACATTAACTGTACGTGATCATGTTGTTTACTTGCTGTGCTTAACTTACACGCCGATAGTTGACAACATACAGACATTTGAAGCAGTTTTACTCACCGCCTGCTGTTCCGTGAACCTTTATCGTTGGGACTGCTCCATCTTTAAGTATTAAGCAAACTCCAAATCGTCGAACTTTGCCTTGTTTATAAAACTATTAGCAGCTACCGCCGAAATGAAGGGAACAAACAAGAACACAATTGCGCAACTCCGTTGCTGCTCTGGAAAAACAAAATCCATCCACAGGTCCCTTAACTCTGGGTTCTTTGGACATTTGTGCAGTGTTGTCTTGCCCTGGCAACCAAAAACACACTTTTTGGTGCTATTGTTTTGATTGCAACGCAGCAGAGCACAGCGGTCTGATGGACGCTCTCGTACGCTCTAGGCTACAGCTGCGCGTGCGCACTTTCGGGAGAAGTGCTCTTAAGACCCGTATAAGGAAATTCCGCCCACTCTGACGTCACGTAGTTACGTATTCGAAAAAAACTTTCCGAAACTCGTGACAAACCGGAAGGAGTATTTTTGGAACAGAAATACTCCATCAAACTTACAACTTCATTTTTGAAACTTTGTCCATGTTTACCATGGTAATCCAACTCTTTAACAGTGTAAAAAACTCACTATGCATGAAACAGCATTTCACCCCCCCTTTAACCACAGGGGAAGTTGTAAAATGAGCCTATTTCCAAAAAAAGTGGAGTATCCCTTTAAAAAGACAAAGTTGACAATTCTGGCTATACTTCCATTATTTTAAGAATTTCTTTATTTTTCTTTATTTTTATTTTATTTATTGATCACTCAGGGTTATCTAATTTAATGTTCTCCTGCACTTTGTATTTTTATTTATTAGAAAGGTATATTCTGTTCTAATTTAATTCTGTAAATTAATTGTTGATTATTTTTCGGTGCATCGATCTTGCGCTCTGTACTTAGAGCCTGCTTGCACAGTGATGAGATAGTTAGTAGATTGTGTTCACTCAATGGCTGGTTGTCTAAGTGGTGTCCGCAAAATAAAAAAAATAATAATAAAAATAATAATATAGAATTCATAGACAATTGGAAAAGTTTTTGGGGCAAACCTGACCTGTTGAAAAGAGATGGTATTCATCCCTCCTGGGATGGTGCTGCTCTTCTCTCTAGTAATTTGGCTCATAGTCTTAGAGATGAAACATGACAATCTGGGGCTCAGGGGCCTCATTTATAAAACTTAGGATTTGCGTCAGAAGTGGCGTACGGATGAAACATAGGACGTGCATAAGTACAGAAATATTTGGATTTATAAAACCGTGCGCACGCACATCCTACGCAGCTTTCCCTTAACCCTTTAAGACCGAAGCTCCCGTTTCCCTGTGTCTGTTTAAAAGCCTATAGAAACTGAAACCAAATGGCTAGCTCAATCATTCTTTTTTCATACAAAACCAGAGATGTAACATGTTCAGATCAAGCCTCCAACATGCCCATGTTGCGTTGTTTTCACCCTCTAATCAATCTGTACAAACGGCGTAATATGCGTTTACAAAAAAAACAAAAACACAAAAATGAATTGCACGTCTTTGCACACATGTTCTGTAGATCTGCGATTGATATTTACGTCTTCCGATGACTCATTGACGTATCACGTTCTGTGCACTATGACCCCCGGGTGTGTCACGTGTTGTGACGTCACACGCTGCGTCATTTGACCATGCGTTTGACTCCCGTTTGACTCCCATTTGACTTCCATTTGCTATATGTTCCTTATATCGTTATTGTCTTTTTACCATCGCTTTATTTTATTATTTCTTTCTCCTTTAGACGTTCACAAATACAAGGACATTCACACACACGCGGGCGCGTGCACGCGTTATGTCTAAACGAAAGTACACGCCTTTTTTTGAATGAGTGTAAAAATGAGTGTATCTTAACTAATTTATGTAAACAGTTCAAATCAATTCTGTATAGTTTTAAATTGTTTTGTGCACGTTTTTCTCATTGACAAGTTTGAGGTTGAAATTTATTCATTTTTTGTATTGAAGAAAATATGTAAAAAATAAAATAATATATTTTTTTTCTTTTTGTTTATTGAACTTTTGAGATATTTATATAGTTACTATTGATTTATTACAAACATAGCCTTCAAACTGGGAGAGTAAGGATTATTTTGATGTATGGCATATGAAAATGCTCAAAAAAATTACAGCACAGCATGTAAAAATAAATAAGATATACTCTGGTGGAATTGTTCTATGGCAGGTCATAAAGGGTTAATAAATCACAATCAATTCTAAATCTAGCGCAGCTTTTGCGGCTTCATGTCACACCCATAGTTGCCCATAAATAGTCCGTGAAACGCCCATAGTTGCCCATAAATAGTCCGTGAAATGCCCACAATTTAATATTCATCGATTGCGAAATCATGGCAAATACAGAGAGGAAAAACCAAGAAACTTAACTTCACTCAATGTCAAGTAGAAATTATCGTTGGCGAGGTGGAAAAGAGGAGAAAATGTTGTTTGGAGGGCACAGTGTGGGCTTTACTAATGCCAAAAAGGCACTTGAGTGGCAAAAGGTTGCAGACGCCGTTAATGCTGCAGCCTCACAACCTCGGGCCGTGGCCGAAATAAAAAAAGAAATGGTCGGACATCAAAGTCGATGCAAAAAAGCGTCTAGCGCTCCATTATTGTGATGGCATAGGCCATAAAGTGGCATTTTATTTCCATCCATTTGATTGCATCTGACAAGCTACAGATGTGTTATGAGGATGAATTGCATAACATGCCAATATTATTGCAGAACATATTTCACTTTTCTTTTTGCAAATATGTGTTAATTTGCATTTCTGTTGAAATCTTCGTTTGATTTTGTTTGTTTTACACTGCAGATCAAACGGGTGTTCGTGTAGTAGGCTGTTAATTGTAGGCTAATACTTGCTTTGTGAAGTCTTCATTTTATTTATGAGAGGCAGTATTGCCATTTCTTTAACACAACGGTCTACACTTTCACACACTTTCACGTGTTTCTTCCATCTGGCGACGGTGACGCCATTTCTCATTTCACCCGTTTTTGTGCGTACGCCTGGGTCAGAGCGTGCGTGAAGGACCGCACATTTTCCCGTCAAGTTTGCTTTTTATAAATACTAATTATTGCGTAGAGAGCGGCGTACGCCTTCTTTTGTGCGCACGCAACGTTTATAAATGAGGCCCCAGGTCAGGAAGCAGACAGACTGACTAAACCGACCGTCTGCTAGCGGCCTCACGTCACCAAGGTCAGATAAATCCCATCACATAGAGACTCTTTCACCTAGATATCATCATATAGAGACTGTGTCTGTTCCCCGAATTTGGAAATCCAAAAAACGTCCAAAGCTTTCTAAGGTTAAAAATTAAATTTATGTTCAACAAATAAAAAAACAAATATAATACAGATGAGCAAACGATAAAGCTTGGGTTGTTGAATATTCGATCCCTTACTTCAAAAGTGCTCATAGTTAATGATATGATTTTAGATTATAACCTAGATGTGCTGTGTTTGACAGAAACCTGGCTAAAACCAAACGATTACATTACTTTAAATGAGTCCACTCCGCAAGATCACTGTTATAAACATGAGCCTCGTCCGAAAGGCAAAGGAGGAGGTGTTGCTGTAATTTATAGTAATATTCTCAAAACCACTAAGAAATCTAGTTTTAAATATACTTCTTTTGAAGTGTTGGTGCTTAATGTAAATATATATAGTGTAAACAATAAATCACGTTTGAGAATTCTGCTGGCTACTGTATTCAGGCCACCAGGGCACCATAAAGATTTTATCAAAGAATTTGCTGACTTTCTGTCAGAATTAATATTGGCTGCAGATAAAGTCCTAATTGTTGGTGATTTTAATATACATGTAGATAATGTAAAAGATGCATTGGGATTGGCATTTAAAGACATTATAAACTCATTTGGAGTGAGACAACACGTGTCAGGACCTACTCATTGTCGTAATCATACTCTTGATCTAATATTATCACATGGAATAGATGTTGATGCCGTTGAAATTCTGCAGCAGAGCGACGACATCTCCGATCATTATCTAGTCTCGTGTAAATTACATTTAGCCAAGGCTGCAAAGCCGACTCCGTGTTATAAATATGTTAGACCTATCACTTCTGCCACTAAAGATTGCTTTATCAATAATCTTCCTAATCAGTTTCATCATCTCAGCATCCCGGATAGTTTAGAAGAACTTGATATTGCAACAGAAACGTTTAACTCTCTCTTTTCCAGCACTTTAGACACAGTTGCTCCGCTGCACTTAAAGAAGATTAAAGAAAATAGTCCAATGCCGTGGTACAATGAGCACACCCGGGCCCTTAAGAGAGCAGCCAGAAAAATGGAGCGAAACTGGAAGAAAACAAAACTAGAGGTATTTCGGATTGCGTGGAAGGAGAGCTCGATTGCTTACAGAGAGGCTTTAAAAGCTGCTAGATCTGCTTATTTTTCAAACCTATTAGAAGAAAATAAACATAATCCTAGGTATTTATTTGAAACAGTGGCTAAACTAACGAAAAAGAAAGCTTCAAGCTCAGATGTTTCCAAGAAACACAGCAGTAATGACTTTATGAACTTCTTCACTTATAAGATCGATAATATCAGGGACAAAATTATAACTATGCAAACGTCTACTACAGTATCACATCAGACAGTGCAGTGTAGTCTTCATGATGAAAAACTTTATTCATTTGTTGCTATAGGAGAGGAAGAATTTTGCAAACTCGTTAAATCATCTAAATCAACAACATGTATGTTAGACCCTATACCGACTAAACTATTGAAAGAGATGCTTCCAGAGGTCATAGATCCTCTTCTCAATATCATTAATTCATCTTTGTCTCTAGGATACGTACCAAACACCTTTAAGCTGGCTATGATTAAACCACTTGTTAAAAAACCGCAACTTGATCATACAGAATTAGTCAATTACAGGCCGATCTCGAATCTGCCTTTTCTGTCAAAGATATTAGAAAAAGCAGTATCCTCACAACTGTGTTCCTTTCTAGAAAGAAATAATATCTGTGAGGATTTTCAGTCCGGATTTAGACCGTACCATAGTACTGAGACTGCTCTCATTAGAGTCACAAATGATTTGCTCCTATCATCCGATCGTGGTTGTATCTCTCTATTAGTGTTACTTGATCTTAGTGCTGCATTTGATACTATCGACCACAACATTCTTTTAAATAGACTAGAAAACTATGTTGGCATTAGTGGAATTGCACTAGCATGGTTTAAATCATATTTATCTGACCATTTTCAGTTTGTAGCAGTAAATGAAGAGATGTCTTATCGATCAAGTTCAGTATGGCGTACCACAAGGCTCAGTACTAGGACCGCTGCTGTTCACTCTGTACATGCTACCATTAGGAGATATCATTAGGAAACATGGAATTAGCTTTCACTCTTATGCTGATGATACTCAGCTGTATATTTCTTCAAAACCTAACGAAACTTACGAATTCACAAAATTAACGGAATGTATAGCTGATATAAAAATTGGATGACCAGTAATTTCCTATTACTAAATTCTGAAAAAACAGAGATTCTAATTATTGGACAAAAACATTCCTCACCTAATAACCTAGAATACTGTCTAACACTTGATGGCTGCTCTGTTAAGTCTTCGTCGTCAGTTAGGAACCTGGGTGTGCTCTTTGATACCAATCTTTCATTTGAAAGTCACGTGTCTAGTATCTGTAAAACAGCATTTTTCCATCTTAAAAATATATCTAAATTACGTCATATGCTCTCACGGACAAATGCGTAACAATTAGTTAATGCGTTCATGACCTCAAGGCTAGATTATTGTAATGCTCTATTGGGTGGTTGCACTGCACGCTTAATAAACAAACTACAGCTGGTCCAAAACGCAGCCGCTAGAGTTCTTACCAGAACCAGGAAGTATGACCATATTAGCCCGGTTCTGTCAACACTGCATTGGCTGCCTATTAAACATCGTATAAATTTGAGATGTGTTACAATTCCTGAGTTTGGAAAAAATAAGACTTAACTTAAGGGGCTCCGGGCCTAAGTTCACTGTCATGTGGCGTCCTTTTATAACATATCTCCAAAACCAATTATAACTGTAACTGGACAAATTGATGCTGTCGTCAAGTTTTGCCTATGATCTACTGATGTTACTCTTTTTCTTTATCATATATATTTATATATATATTTTTCTTTTTCCTTTTTCTTTTCTTTATACGATGTAAAAGCACAATGTATGTCTGTATACATGTTGTGCTGTCGTGTTGTTATGTGAATATGTGGGTTGATTGTTGTCAATAAAAAAAAAATAAAAAAACATCGTATAAATTTTAAAATATTGCTGATTACTTACAAAGCACTAAATGGTTTAGCTCCCCAGTACTTGAGCGAGCTCTTAACGCATTATAGTCCTGCACGTCTACTGCGATCTCAAAATTCTGGCCAGTTGATAAAACCTAGAATATCAAAATCGACTGCTGGCGGTAGATCCTTTTCCTATTTAGCACCAAAACTGTGGAACAATCTTCCTGCCATTGTCCGGGAAGCAGATACAGTCTGTCAGTTTAAATCTAGACTAAAAACATCTCTTTGACCTAGCATTCACATAATACATTATCGACTTCTATAATTAAATGTTAGGCTGCATAGTTTAGGTCAGCCGGAACCGGGAACACTTCCCTTGAACCCTGATGTACTTGTTACATCATAAGAAGAACGGCATCTACGCTAATATTATTGTCTTTGTTTATCCCGAGGTTTTCCTGCAGCCTGCCGGATCCAGGCCGTTTCCAGATCTGACGAAGGACCTTCGCCTGGACCCGATGACAACGCAGTGCTGAAGTGCCAACTAGCCTCTCCCTATGGAGGATCCCTAATCCACTCTACAGATAAAGCGCTATGAAATTCCGGTTTTGCGTCCCTACCCCGAATTGATAAAATAAAATTCTGCGTCAAAATTTATAAGCAAGACAAGTAGTTTGTTGAGGCATGGTTTGTAGCGAATTACAAACCTGTGCACATATATTCAAACACACATAACTATAGAATCAATTCTTAACTCACATGTGAACGCCATCAGCGTTTATCACAGGTTCAGTTTAAAGTCTATTTAGAGAGAACGGCGTCGTCTTAGCGGCCCCTAATTTAATAACAAATGATCATTTTGAGGGAAGTGAATCAATCAAAACTAACTTTAGCTGGAAACAACATATTCAAGAACTGCTATAAAACCAAACCATTCTTTGTTGCCTTAAATTTTGTTTGTCTCTGTAAAGCTGCTTTGAAACAATCTACATCGCTATATAAATGAGGATGACTTGACTTGACAGGCAATTTAGCCAATTTAATATGATTTGCATGTGAAATGCAAATCCTGTCTGCAGTGTGGTCTTTCTGCAGTTATTTAAGTTATTTCTTAGTTTTATTGATCCGAAATGTTTTTATACATTTTCTTCTATATCTTTGTGTGATGTTCTGTACAGCGCGGCTTTAAAATGTTAAAGCCCCGCCCCCTCCCCAACCCCCCACACGATTCGACTATTAGTCGACTATAGGGAAGACTTGACGATTCTGATTCGACTGAAAATCTTTAGTCGGGGACACCGCTACTTTTTCAGTACGGCTTCTGTGGCATGGATTTACTAACTGCAGCATGTTCGGGCTGATGCAGTGCTGTCACAGTATGAAAAGATTATGGAATTATACATTTTTTATGTGTACCCTCGTTTGTTCATTGTCCAGTGTCATGTGAAAACAGTGAACCTATCAGTAGTAGGGTGTCATGGTATAAAATGGGAGGGCTTTGGTTACCTGGGATGCGTTGTCATCCATACTTTTTTACCGAGTTTTTATGTGTAGTTTGTCGACGAACAACTAGCTGCAGGTTATGGTCAACGACCATGCATAGTATCGTGCTGTGAACATCTCCTGGTATGTACGCGAATCGTTTGCTTGTTTATTGCTTTATGATTGTTGTATTAATAATTCTGCTGTTTCGTGTTTGACAGGTTGATTACATGATCAAGGGTTTCATTACTATATTATGGGATGGAATGCACATCTATTGATGTAACATTGATGCTGCCTTGTCTGGGGTCTTATTCTGCTCAAAATCGTTTTGTTTTTTTTAATTCAACTTTGTGTGTGTGCTTGTTACTTCGAGAGTTTGGCTGCTTTGTTCTTGGCTCTTGTACAGGGGAAGACTTTGGCTGCTGTCACTTAATGGTGTCCACATTGTGTGCTGTGCCTCATAGGTGTGTGTGTGTGTGTGTGTGTCTGTGTGTGTCATAGACTGTAAAAAATATGGACGTAGTGTCCGTGACGTCACCCGTAGGTTTCTGAAGAGCGTTTTTGAAGCCTAAAGTGGGCGGGGCCAACCGTCGCCATCTTGGCAGCGCGTCATCTCTCGTCACTCCCGGATAACAGAAAATGGGCAAAGAGGCGGGACATGGGTGGAGCTTAGGTGCTAATGCTATGCTACTGGCCCTATGTACTGGCACTAAAGTGACAGCTGATTAACCCTTAGGGGTCGGCGGTATCTCCGGCGATACCAGCTCACTTTTTTCCTTATCAGTTCAAAAGAGACTCAAATTACTCTGTTGATTTTTATCTTACATTTAAGTGTTGTACATCATTAGATCCTGTTTAGTTTCTATTTTTTTGTTGGTACTCACAATAAAAACAAAGTGTTGTGCTTTTCGTCAAATAAAGAAAAATAAACATGATGCGCGTTTTACCTTCTCTCTGTCTGTGAGGTCCGTTCTGAAACGCGTCCGAAAAAATAACTGTAACTCTGTCAATACTTGTCACAGAGATTCGAGATATGTCTCTTTATGAAGCTGAGATTCTCTTCTTTTAAATGAAGTAAGCTACTAAAAAAATAATATTTCCAGTTTATGTAATCCGTTTGAAACCAAGGAGAGTTACAGTTTTTTCGCTCTCCCTTCATTATAGATAATTAGGTGAGCCCGCCACACCCCCAGCGCTTTTGACATGGTAAATAGGCGATATGCATCGCACACGCGGCACGCCCCCGATCACTGCATAACAACATGA
Organism: Chrosomus eos; assembly: GCA_036326025.1. NCBI lineage: Eukaryota > Metazoa > Chordata > Actinopteri > Cypriniformes > Leuciscidae > Chrosomus > Chrosomus eos. Next base: position 40,631 of record JAZAVI010000631.1, on the reverse strand, counting down.
AGATTCTTCATCAGAGATTCACTGATAGTTCATCGCGTTTTAGGGATGGAAGCCCGCTACTCCTTCAGAGGATTATGGACAGCGGGGAATAATTAACCTTTTCCTCAGTGGAATTTGAAACTCAGATGACGAACGGTTGCATTTTGAAGAACGAATTGACCCCGAGGATAAGTTCGGAGTAAGTTGTTTAGTGTTTTGTATTTCCTTTTCTGATCATAGAGCTCAAATGCATTTTCACACTATATTTTGCCTAGTAAATATTACCTCACAACATTCAGTTTTAAATAGCTGCTTAGGTTACGTGAAATATATCGATCTGCAAGTTTTGTTTGAGTTCTTCTGTGGTCTAGTGGTTAGATCGTTTGCCAAGCGTGTCAGAGGTTACGAGTTCGAATCTGCCCTCGGCAACTTTTTTTTCTCTCATCAAAACCGAATATGTTCATCAGTGGTTAGTCTATATCAAACACACAAGTATATAGGACACACGTTTGTGTGCATTTTATTTTGTGATTTCACCGGAATGAATAGTGTCCGCAATGGCATTAGATTGAAGAGCACGTCCTAAGAGCGAGTGAAGACTGCGCGCGCGTCGCCACAAGAGACTGTATCCATGACACTGATAGCAGGACACGAGCGCTCAGCTTGAGTTCAAAAACAAAACATTTTAACGCTAGATCTCTTATTTAAGAGCGGACTAAATGAATGCTCTACTAGTTAACTGGAGATGTTTTATTTGTATTAGGTACAGCCGTTCATTGAGTGTATCAGTAAATGCGTGCGGTCTATATGGGCCATAAACAGATACTCACGGTGACGCGGTCTACCCATCAATAGATGTTTCTCTGTCCATCAACAGATACATTGTGCATCTATAATCATAATTGTCCATCAGTTTACTTTGGATAATGTGCTAACAGTTTTTTGCTTTTGTTTTGTTGTGTTTACATCGTCACCATCAGCCTTCAGAAATCATTCTGATATAATTTTTTTTTAAATCAATGTTGTAAACAGTTGTGCTGCTTAATTTTTTTTAACCTGTGATAGTTTTTTAGGATTCTTTGAATGCACTTTTATATATATATATATATATATATATATATATATATATATATATATATATATATACACACACATATATATATAAAATATATATATATATATATATATATATATATATATATATATATATATACACACATATATATATAAGCACTATATAAGCAATATTTTATATATATATTTATATAAAAAAAACAAGTTTGGTCTTTTTATGTTTTTTTTTTTTTGAAAGGATGTGTTAAGTGATATATATGACTTTTAAGTCTTTATGTTCTTAGGAAAGATTTCTATTTTGAATAAATGCTGTTCTTTTTAACTTTTTATTCATCAGTGAATCATTCTTAGTTCAGGCTGCCTCACAGCACCTTGATGGGCCATTAGTCATTGGGGGAGTGTCTTTAGTCTTCCCAGGTGTAAATCATATTAATATTCATGGGCATTAACACTCCCACGCATACAGCACTGCTGACCCAAAAACTGATGTAAGAAATTCAAATCGTTATATTGATCTTTCTGAAAGAGTGGTCAGAATGATTGTCACTTCATTTTGAAGTAAAAATTCTAGCCTACAAGAATAGTAACTCAAAAGTATTGTGGACAACTATTCAGTATGTGTTAAATGGCCTTATTGCGGTGATATTTTTTTTCCCAAAATGTACTAACCACGCATATTATTTTTTTTCTATAAAATGCAAACATGTACATCCATTTTGCTCACATATTATTGTAGCAGAGTTTGTGCTGAATACAGCAAATTTATATGTTGGCAAATGGTATGTTTTAAGTAGCTGAAATAAGCACAAATGTCAGGGCATATCAAAACACCTCAAGGGCCCCAAAACAGCTCAGACCTCTTAGGGTTAAATAAGTAAAGCCAACAGTTAAAGTTTATGTTTTTGCCCTTCGATATACTATAATAGTTTAAAGACGTAACTAAAAGTGAGATTGTGTAAGGTGATGCATTATTATTCTGCAAAACGTTATTAAAAATGTATTATGCAGATGCAGTAACTTACAATATTGCTCCGAGTCTGAGCTTGTGACAGTGATTCATGCGCACATGTCAGTCAGCGCGGCATCGCACGTCAAGTTCATAAAGAGCTTTATTCAGTCCATTTTAAAATATGATTTTGGCCGCCTCACAATTTCTCAAATGGATTAAACCAAAGATATTACCTCAGAAGTTCAAGTAAATGCATTAGAAATCCGCGCTCATTCAAGGGGTGCATCTGCATGGACGGACAGAAAGCACGGACACCTGCAGGATTTCATCTGACGGTACTTTTTATTTAACACAAAGTTAATTAAGCATATGCATATTTGTCCCGTGAGAGCAACAGTACCACATAACGAGTGTAGTCTCTTTATCTATAGATTTAAATTTAAACTCCAAAAAGCAACGACATTTTCAGACATCCATGATTAGTGCATGCAAGGAAAACAACTTGGAAACACAGCGCTGGTTGTTCTCTCCATACTCGACGGAATCCAACAGCATGGGTGAAGGTATAATGCGTGTATTAAATTGTATGAAATAATCCCGGAAAAAGCACAAACATGGCAGAGATGGCAGATGGCGAGTACAGCTGCTGCTGGAATTATCTGAGGGCGACGCTAACAGACACCAGACAAACGGCTGTCACTCAAGTGGCCACGCCCTTAATTATGCAGAACTGTAAGGCTTAATATAATTTAAACGGATGAGTTGTAAAAAAATTCACCCCCTCACAGTTGTCATGAAGGGCTAAGTTAGCTATATAGACCAAAACAACTTTTGACACCAGGCTGTAAACATATCTTTTGCTGCTGTAAAATTTGGCATTTTAACATGGGGGAGATAGATTTGACTCACTTCTGCAGCCAGCCTCAAGCGGCCAGTCGATGAATTGCAGTTTAATTCACTTCCGTGTTGGTTTCAAGAGAGAGAGGGGGAGGTTGCCGCTTGGTGTGTGTGTGTGTGTGTGTGTGTGTTTGTGTGTGTGTGTGTGTGTGTGTGTGTGTGTGTGTGTGTGTGTGTGTGTGTGTGTGTGTGTGTGTGTGTGTGTGTGTGTGTGTGTGTGTGTGTGTGTGGTTTAGTGTGGTGTAGTAATTGAGGGCTACAGCAGTCCATCTCCCTCCTGTAAAGTTTCTTTTTTATTTGTATTTTTTTTTTTGTACATTTGCAGTAAAAATATTTTTTTGTTCCCTTTTTGTGACTTGTGAATATTGAGGCCTTGTAAGATTAATGTATTGACCACTTTTAATCTTTTGTATACTTTAATAAAGTTACCCCATCTTACTCCCTTGCCTGCCTCTCTACTCACCCACATATTGGTAACAAACCTGTGCACCCCTCTATAGGGCTGATATTTCCCTGTGTATTCCGGCTGGCATAGACGAGTGTTAAGTATAGTTCTGGGGTCTCTATTTTCCCCATTACCTGATGACCCTGCCACATATGCAATGTTTAATATTGCAGAGTTGTACTGGTTAATGTCACTATATGGCACCACAGCTGTACAAACATATCTTTGAACCCACAAGTTAAAAAAAATGCACCAGACATTAAGCAGTGCTTTCACATTATTTATCTTATTTTCACCCAACATCCATAACTCACTTTTGATTTATTTTTGCTTTGGTCTTTATTTATATTGACAAAGCTATGAATAGAAAGAACATTTATTAAGAAGGACTATGAACGGGGGGGGGGGGGGGGGGGGGGGGGGGGGGTCTAAAGTATCACAGCGGATACGGAGTCGCAAAAGGGAGTCGCAACGGTCGGCTGTCATGTCAAACTAACGATCAAGGACTTCAGAATTTAGCCAAAGATCAGAGGAATCTTTTAGGATTTGCTAAATTTGTCCCAGACGGCCAAATCGTGGCCAACATCCCACAGTGTGGACTCGGCTTAACACACAGTCCGCAAAACACTAGAACAGAACTATACACATGACTCAAAACACATGAACATGTGACACTGAACGTACAGCTAGAGGAATGTGTGGATTAATTTGCTGGATTTGAGGAAAAGTGTATGAGATTAGGACCATGGACTGCAGCTTTAATGGCTCTGTGTGATTGGAATTGAATTGACTTGTACTAACTGACCTGTCCATTGTTTACAGCGGCATGTTGGGCTGATACAGTGAAGATCACCATGGTAACAAACTTGATAAGCTCTTTCAATGTCTGAAAAGATGATGGTATTCCTGGGAAGAAGAATGAAAGGCTGTTTCTGTGAGGAACTCAGTTCACACACACACACACACACACACACACACACACACACACACACACACACACACACACACACACACACACACACACACACACACACACACACACACACACACACACACAAATGGAAAGTGGAGACATAAACCAAACTAATTTTGACTATTGACCTGGCTCTATTATTTTCCATAAAACAGTGAATTACAGTGGGGTTTACAAAAGAGGTTGTGCCTCAAAGCAAATATGTATATCTTATGCTGTGCAAATACTGAGCTGAACAAATAATCCAACAAGGTTTCTATTCTTTTTTGTGTACCCTATTTTCCGCACTATAAGGCGCACCGGATTATAAGGCGCACCTTCAATGAATGACCTATTTTAGAACATTTTTCATATATAGGGCGCACCGAATTATAAGGAGCATAAGATACTGCAGTCAAACGTTTGACTGGGTTTGCTTTATGCATCCACTAGATGTGTTAAAGGGCCCAATACAAGGGAATATCAACAAAACAGTCAGATGAAGTCAAACTTTATTAATCGACAACTCCGTTCACTCCCATTGTTCAAACGTTAAAGGAAAACTCCGGTCAATTTTAACATTGAGCTCTTTTTTTTGTAAATTCGGAGTGCTGTCAGTACTGAGAACAACGACAAAAACCGGTGTTGCCTACACCGTCGACCGTGTTATCCTCTTTTTAAAATTTGCACCCTGTTGACTTAAACGGAGCAAGTTTTAAACCTGCTTTTAGCTTCTTAAAAACCTTAATGTGCCATTACAAGTGCACAGCCATGTGAGTGAACACGGTGAATCTGACTGCAGTAAATGTGAAAGATATGAATAAAAATGATGTTTATTCAGCCGGCTCACATACCCGTAGCTCACATACCCGTATTTTCTTCCTGTTTTCGGTCGAAGTCCACAGTAGGCGATTGTCGAGTGCGCGCGCGATCATTGGTAACTAAGCAACAGTGGAGACTCAGACTGTCAGCTGATGACGGTGCTGTGTGTGTGGCGTTCTGAGAATATCAGCTCAAATGGATAGTTCATCCGAATAAGATGTTGAACACACGGAGGAGGTTTGATCGCGCGCGTGAACTCGACAATCGACTACTGTGGACTTCGGCCGAAAACAGGAAGTAAATACGGGTATGTGAGCTGGCTGAATAAAGAAGAGATTATTCTCCTGCCTTCGTGAAAGCTCGGATCACAGTTGAGACTGAAATATCAACCCAGGTATCCACGATCCATTGGCAGATAGTGGCGTAAGTCGCCCGGCGCTGTCTCCCCGTCTTGGTGAACGTGTGGTCACCATCCATATATAAGGCGCTCTGGATTATAAGGCGCACTGTCGTTTTTTGTGAAAATTAAAGGCTTTTAAGTGCGCCTTATAGTGCGGAAAATACGGTATATGTCCTAATATGGCAACAATTCTGTTGGAAATGCATACTCATTGGTCTAGACACATTTTTATTCCACAAGAAATCACACATGCTGCATCTTCAACTGCAACAGCCGTGACAGACCTGAGGAATCTCTTCCCAGGAAGCCATTGGTGTATATCTCACTGATCCAGCGCTGCAGCTCTGTGTCCTTCTGCACGTGTACATCATGTTGATAGTAGTGTGACAAGAAAGCTGACACAAACCTGTAAGCAACCACAGTCAGATGTTTTCCAGGTTTACATATTTACAGCTTTACTTGTATATTTGCTTTTGCACACACACACAGAGAGAGAGCGAAAGTAGAAAGAATAATGCCTATCAATAAAACAATAGACTAAACTCCACTGGTAGTCATACTTGTTGATGATATCCCACAGTTTGATCCCATCATCTCTGTAGTAGTAGTGTGGCACAGTCTCCAGGCCTCTCTCAGAGATGTTATCGGGGAGACAGAGGGCGCTGTAGGTCAGGGAAGCAGTCCCACGCTTCAGCAACTTCTCCAATGACTCTCCACCTACTCCTTTATACTAAGAGTGGTGTCGTTAACGGAGAGAAGACATGACATAAAGTTAGATCAAACGCTACTGATTAAACAAAGTTCTGTCACCACAAGTCACATACTAATTTCCCTAACATTTAAATAAAAAATAATACATTTAGTAAAAGTCTAGCAATCTACTGTTCAAGAAGTCAGTCATCACAGAAAACATTAAAGAGCCATTCATGTATTATTTATTTTTTTACCAATCTTACAAGATATGTTTGCAGGTACATAGGACAGTGAACTGAATTCAACAAAAAATGTATTGGATTATAATTAAAGACTGAACCTTTAGTGCCTCTTTAACCATTAAATCTGCATACCTTTGTAATGGCCCCATCCTCGGATATCAGCTGATTCCGGGCCATGATGTTGATCTGGAGCGTGTATCTGATATGGGGAAAGAGGAGCTGCAGAAGGACAAGTAAGAGATTTGCATTCACTGCCTTCACATTCTTTGAAGATAAAAATATATGAATAAAGAATGAATTTTAATTTCTTGTCTGTAAGTGCGTGCGTTATTGCACCTGCGTTGTGTGTACCTGCACCTGCAAGCCTTCTTTTATAGTTCACTCCCTGAATTCCATTCCAGTTATTTTTACACAGATTACAGAATGATTCCATTTTTTGAGAGAATTGTTAGAGGGAGGTGAATGGGTTTGAGTAAGACATTACTTGTGTACCTAATGTTCTGTGTAGAAGTAACCCCTCTCTCCCTCTCTCTCTCTCTCTCTCTCTCTCTCTCTCTCTCTCTCTCTCTCTCTCTCTCTCTCTCTCTCTCTCTGTCTGGAACACGCCCCTGTTGTTCTATGAGCCCTCACCGTTCACACATGTCAAACCACCTCATGCGCGACAGATTCAATACCTTGTAGAGAGGGTGTGGAGTGGGAAGATTGCGCAGCGTGGCCACGGTGAACACCTCCGCCAGCAGGTGAAAGTCCACTTCGTGAACACCAAACTCTGCGTTTCGGACAAAGATCTTGGCCAGTTTCCAGTCGGCCTTTGAATCCGTCGGGAGGAAGATGGGGTTGTCTTTGCTGGGCTTTTACCTTAACTGTGTAGATTTAATTTGAACATCCTTGAAAATGGTACAAACGGTTTCTGGGGGAATCTGGGTAATTATTTTTCTCTCTTTTAAGAAAATGAAAAAGGATTTCAACGGCAACTGTCATAATTACTCTATAAAGACATTGACATCTTAAAAGGTTTATTTAATGCTTAGTCATTCAGACATGTTTGCCTACTCATCAGTTGTACATTATATATCTCATTTTCTTTGTTTCTTTGTAATAATTTGGTTATTTACTTCACCTTTCAAGATGTATTAATCTGTATTTAATTTAATAAAGACTGACCAGGTAGTTCTGTTTCAGTCAAAGCACTTTGACGTCCCCCTGATAGCTTCTTGAGCATTTCCCAGCTGAAGCCAATTCTTATCCCTCTACATGCTCAAGGAGCGGTATCCCATACAGCGTGATGTCTTGTGTTCTCCTTCAAAGAGCCGTGGTTATATTCATAACCCATGGATTTCTGCACTTCCAATGCAAGATACACACCTGAATGGCGATGGGCAGCATCATGCCATGAGGGTTGCGGTACAGTAGGACCAGCGGAGCCGTGAGATACTGCTGTCTGCCACTGACAACATTTCCCACCAGCCCGTCCATCATCTTATAGTCAGACAGGAAGATGTTCCCTTTCTGGGTATCAGTGCAGATCACACCAAATAATGAAGAAACACAGGAAATTAGACAAACCCAAAGCAAACCAGACCCAGTCATTCCAAATCATTGCCAGTAGCAAGTAGCGTACCTCCATCTCCTGCTCCAAGCTGCTGCCGCTCAGGGAGTCTTTGACCATGTCTTCTGTGACGGGGAAATTCTCTGGCAGACTCGAGCAGAGCTGGATCATCATGGGATTGAGGCCATTCAGAAACTGGTAGCCAAAGAACTCGTCCTCATCCCAGTTCTCCTGAATGTATTCTGCAAAGCATGCTGTGTCAGAACATATCCCTTACGGAATGAAAATATATTTCCTATATATGAATGATCAATAATTTCTTAATTATAAATAAGATGAGCACTTGTTTCCTATAGGCTATATGGACATTTATTATGTAATTTATCACATTATATTTTGCAGTATATTCCCTTTTTTTTTCCGTAAAGGATGCTACGGTACAGACAGTACTTTATTTGCAATACAGTAATTTTGAACAGTTTATTCATTTAAGATGAGTACCAATGGTTTTCGATCTGTTTTTACAAAGGATTGCTTCCAGTTGGCTGATGCTTTCCCACGATTTTGGGCATTCAGCTAATCCAGTTAGCTTCAGCAAAGCTAACCTGCACACACAGAATACACAGGTACACAGTGCAAACATTAATAGTGTAACTAGCCTTGATATACTACCTATCAGACATGGGGACTTGTGACTTGGACTCGAGTCGACCCGAGTCTCTATTTTTATGACTTGTGACTTGACAAAAAATAAAATACTTGAGACTTGACTCGGACTTGGAAGTTAAAGACTCGGGACTTGACTTGACGTGAGACGCGATGACTTGAATGACTTGAGTGTTAATCACATCATGTTTTCAGTTTGAATATAAAATATATACATTCTTTTTTTTAAATAAAGTTGATCCAGCTGGAGTGCAGGCTGAGAATAGCGTTGTCATGACTGGATCATGACACTATCATCAGTCATGCCCTCTCGTACCTTACGCACACCACGCCCACTTAGATCAGCTATCACATCAACATGCCAGCCGGAGGGGTACCGAGGGTCATCGCTTTCGGCTTCAAGAATTATTCACAAGATGGCAAAAGACGAACAGCACTTTGCAAGACATGCAGCATTAACATCGCGGACAGCCAGACGACAACCTCCAATTTCGTCCGTCATTTGAAGAGCCATTCTGCCCATTAAGTGCTTGTCAATTTGTTAATGTTATCTGATTAGTTGCTAGTTAGCTAATGTAATAGTAGCTAAAGTAGCCATTAAAGGTTGTATCAGCGATTTCAGGCCCAGAAAAAAGGCCCAAACATAAATGATCACATTCATCTAATCTTTCCTAACGATCCGCTAGCTGCCCGCCCCATAAGCAGACTGTCAAAATAACGCGTCTCTGTAGGCAGCCTAGGCTCCGAGATCTGCACACAAAAACAATTGCTACCAACAAGTGTTAACCAACCACTCAAAGGCAAAATAAAGTGTAGCCTACTACAGGATTTGACTTGACTTGACCTACTACAGGACTTGACTTGACTTGACCTACTACAGGACTTGACTACTACAGGACTTGACTTTACTTGACCTACTACAGGACTTGACTTTACTTGACCTACTACAGGACTTGACTTGACCTACTACAGGACTTGACTTGACCTACTACAGGACTTGACTTGACCTACTACAGGACTTGACTTTACTTGACCTACTACAGGACTTGACTTGACCTACTACAGGACTTGACTTTACTTGACCTACTACAGGACTTGACTTTACTTGACCTACTACAGGACTTGACTTGACCTACTACAGGACTTGACTACTACAGGACTTGACTTGACTTGACCTACTACAGGACTTGACTTTACCTGACCTACTACAGGACTTGACTTGACTTTCCCAAGAAAAATATACTTTGGACTTGCTTGAGACTTGAAGGTTAAGACTTGAGACTTGCTTGAACTTGCCCATCTCTGATACGGTCCATCCTAGCAGTGCAATCTATAACTAAATAACACACCATATTTAGGCTAACCTACAAACAGAAAACATTGATACAGTCCATTGTCCTAACAATAATGGTGAAATGGTTGAGCTTGCTGTCGTGGGCTCACTACTTATAAACTCTCTGCGTCTCTGGAGTTAACATTACATTGGGTAGCCTACTTTTAGCTGAGTATACATGGCAAATCCTTGAAAAATGATTGCAGTTTGAATAAAGCAGCATATTCCAAAGTAATGGGACATTGCTTCTACGTCACCAATATAACTTATCTCTCCTGTCGTGCTTCAGTCCCTGGAACCCAGGTGCAACAGAAATTTGTAAATCGTAGGTGAGAAAAGGCAAACATGGTAAGATAAACTGTTAATCTGATGAAAAACAGATGCCGTGCAGCGTGCAAAACTACACCAACACTCAGACACAGTTGCAACAGTGATATATTTTAAGCACAAGAATCTGTCTTCTCGTCGAGTGAAACTACACTGATAGGAACCTGCTGCTTCTACTGATAATTGTGATCTGGAAGAGGAAGCCTATTGTGGCATGAATAGGCCTACTGTCCGTGTTGCTTGTAATTAAAATAAAAAATAGAGTCGACATCTGTTCAGTTGTTTCCCTAAATTCTTATGGTTGTGTTGTTGTAAAAACCCAATATTGGATCCATCAGACCCGTGAACACTGAACAGTGTGTAACAAAGAGATGAACACTACAGGAGGGTTAAAAATGATTGGGTCACTTACTGCTTTCCTGCGGTGAAGTAAAACTCAGTTTCCTTAGTGAAAGAGAATCGGACTTCAGGTGGCAGAGTGAGGGGAGTGTCGTAATCGATGACTTGAGGCATACCCTCAGCATACACACGCCACCTAGGAGACGAATATTCAGCTGTATTTCACGGAGGGAATTTAATTTCTCTGAATTGATCTTAATATAACACAGACACTTCGCTGTCACACCGGCTTGTATTGGCGTGCAAACCTAAATAACTTCTGTTGCTCCTCTAGCTCCCTCATCCTTAGTCTTTGGGCTATTGGGTTGGTGTTCTGGAACACAAGTGAAGCTGAAATGCAAATGCCAACATTAATTCACAATCTAAATTTATGTTTGCAACCGAAAACATTAAAAAAAAATGTAGGCTATATTTTGTATATCGTTTCTTGACCATAGGACGATGACTTGTCATCCATGTAATTATTTTTTCATAAACACTGTCATTTGATTACAAATGTGCTTTATTTGAAAAAGGGTAAATGTGCTTTACAAATGTGCTTTATTCGCATTAGCCTATAGCCAATAAAGCACAGTCTTCTGAGATACATAAAAAAAGATGTCTTTGTAAAAAAAACAACAACATATGAATGACAACTACATATGCAGCACATCTGCAGTGATGCAGTACATCACCCAATGAACATCCCAATGACAGCCATGTGATCTCCAGTCCTGACCCTGTGCACGAGTTATACTTTATTACAGCATCTGACACACTTCACATTATCTCTCCAATGTGTGTGTGTGTGTGTGTGTGTGTGTGTGTGTGTGTGTGTGTGTGTGTGTGTGTGTGTGTGTGTGTGTGTGTGTGTGTGTGCACATGCAGTATATTTGCAAGACATCAAGTACACCGGTAAATGTGAATTTTGGCCATGACTTGTAATGGGAGTGCATACCTTTAGCAGATCTTAAATAGAGCTTCTCGTCCCAGTCCAGCCAGCTGTAGCACGGAAACAGCATCTCATCGCCCTCTGGCGTGTTGATCGTGATCTTATCGCAGAACCACTGGTCGTAAAGAAGACCCATGAACGGCTTGGAGTAGAGCTTGACATCTATGAGCTCTCCCAGGGACGCTTTACAGTTGATCTTAAATTCTTGCACCTAAATACAATATGTATCAGTTAATCAATAACTAATGAATTCTGTCATAACTCCTGAATAACGTCTCGGTTACATATGGTAACCCTCGTTCCCTGAGGGAGGGAACGGAGACGTAGGTCATGACTGACCAATAGGAATCTCGCTAGAGAGGCCAATCTACTTCGAGTGAAACTAAACAAGCCAATACACATTGGCGTGCAATCATTTGCAACAGCTGTGCAGCCTCGCAGCGCGGGTATTTAGCAGCAGCTGGTGTGATTGCACACTAGTTTTTTGCTGAGGAGCCAAGCCTGAGAAAGCTGGCCGCCCCGGCGGGCGGCAGCAGATGTGGCGACGGGACCTACGTCTCCGTTCCCTCCCTCAGGGAACGAGGGTTACCATATGTAACCGAGACGTTCCCTATCGGTCAGTCACTACAACGTAGGTCATGACTGACCAATAGGAATCCCTACCAAAGCGCCACAGCTGCTGCACCCCATCCAGCGCCCCTGTGCAAGCTTCTACACCTTCTTGCCTGGAAGGACGATAGGAGGAGGCTTACACAGAGAAAGTCTGACACTGTTGTTCCATGATAACCCATACAGTGAGATATTGGATAACACTGGGAAAGCGTGCCTTTCTGTTTAGGAAGGAACGCTGCGGAACCCACTTCTTCAAAGAGTTATGTGGAAATACATATGGACTAGCCGAAGGCTGTACTGCATATGAAATAATGGGTGACTTAGCCCAAGGGAAAGACACGGGCTTCCGATAGGAGCAGCCGTGGAAAATATACACATATGGGATCCCCGTAGGGTCACACATATGGAGCCCAGCCCAGATCTGGTTCTCAAGGATTCAGCGGATAAGGGCCTGGCGCCGGACGCTCCGCCAAGTCCGGGCCGAGGGGTTTTGGAGGACTCAACAGGTTTTACTCTGGAGCAATAAGGGTGCACAGTAGGGTGCAGCAAGCCGACAGAGCCAGGCCTCTCAGTGTTTCTACCCGTCTAGGGTGAGAACACGGGAGGAGACCGGCTCTACACGTAGGCTATAATATCTAGCGAACGTGTTAGGTGTCGCCCAGCCCGCAGCTCTACAGATATCTGTTAGCGAGGAGCCACGTGCCAGCGCCCAGGAGGATGCAACGCCTCTCGTGGAGTGTGCATGCAACCTGAGCGGGCAGGGCACGCCTTGGGCTTGGTAAGCCAAGGCGATGGCATCCATTATCCAGTGGGCCATCCTCTGCTTGGAGACAGCCTTCCCCTTCTGCTGGCCTCCGTAACAGACAAAGAGCTGGTCTGAGGTCCTGATGCTTTGAGTTCTGTCCACGTACATACGCAGAGCGCGAACGGGACAGAGCAAAGCCAGGGCTGGGTCTGCCTCCTCCAAAGGCAGCGCTTGCAGGTTCACTACCTGGTTTTTGAAGGGAGTGGTAGGAACCTTGGGCACATAGCCAGGCCGGGGTCTTAACACCACATGGTTGTCACCCGGCCCGAACTCCAGGCACGAATCGTCGACCGAAAATGCGTGCAGGTCTCCTACTCTCTTGACAGAGGCCAGTGCAACCAGCAGCAAAGTCTTCATGGAAAGAAGCTTTAAGTCTACTGACCGCAGAGGCTCAAAAGGAACATCCTGAAGTGCTCGAAGCACCAGGGAAAGATCCCAAGAGGGTATGGATGGGGGTCGAGGAGGATTTAATCGTCTCGCCCCCCTAAGAAACCTGACGACCAGGTCGTGCTTTCCAACTGTTTTGCCATCTATGTGGTCGTGATACGCTGAAATAGCGGCAGCATGACACAGCCTTCGATCCAACCCTTGCTGCAAGAAGGAAAGCACAGACCCTATCGAACACCTTCGGGGGTCTTCTCGGCGAGAAGAACACCACTCGACGAACAGGTTCCACTTCAGGGCGTAAGCACGTCTCGTGGACGGCGCCCGTGCTGAAGTGATGGTGTTAAGTACCTCTGGGGGTAAGTCACCTAGAACCTCCGCGTCCCGTCCAGGGACCAGACATGGAGTTTCCAGAGGTCTGGGCGCGGGTGCCATAAGGTGCCCCGTCTCTGAGTCAGAAGATCCTTCCTCAGAGGAATGGGCCAGGGAGGGACTGTCACGAGGAGCATGAGTTCTGGGAACCAAGTCCGGGTGGGCCAGTAGGGAGCCACCAGAAGGACCTGCTCCTCGTCCTCCCTGACTTTGCACAGTGTCTGTGCAAGTAGGCTCACTGGGGGAAACGCATATTTGCGAAGGCCCCGGGGCCAGCTGTGTGCCAGTGCGTCCGTGCCGAGTGTTCCCTCGGTCAGGGAGTAAAACAGCTGGCAGTGGGAGGTCTCTGAGGAGGCAAACAGGTCTACCTGAGCGTCCCCGAACTCTCTCCAGATCAGCTGAACCACCTGGGGGTGGAGTCGCCATTCTCCCGGAAGCACCGCTCGTGATAGCTCGTCGGCCACACGGTTGAGCACGCCGGGGACATACATGGCTCGAAGCGACCTCAGATGCTTCTGACTCCAGAGGAGGAGATGGCGGGCGAGTTGCGACATGCGACGGGAGCGTAGACCACCTTGTCGGTTGATGTACGCAACGGTCGCCGTGTTGTCCGTACGGACCAGCACGTCCTTGCCCTGTAGCGGCCTTTTCAAGCGGCTCAGAGCGAGATGTACTGCTAGCAACTCGAGGCAATTGATGTGCCAATGCAGTTGGGGGTCCGTCCACACCCCTGACACTGCATGCCCGTTGTACGTGGCACCCCAGCCGGTGGCAGAGGCATCTGTGAATACAACAGCATGCCTGGACACTTGTTCCAAGGGGACTCCTGCCCGCAGGAACGAAAGGTCTGACCACGGACTGAAGGTCTGGCGGCACGCCGGTGTGATTGCCACCCGGTGAGTGCCATGATGCCACGCCCACCTCGGGACTCGGCCGTGAAGCCAGTGCTGAAGCGGTCTCATATGAAGCAGGCCGAGCGGGGTTACCGCTGCTGCGGCTGCCATATGCCCCAGGAGCCTCTGAAAGAATTTCAGTGGGACCGCCGTCCTGCCTTTGAACGTGTTCAAGCAGTCCAGCACCGATTGAGCACGCTGCTCTGTGAGGCGCGCTGTCTGAGCGACCGAATCCAACTCCATACCGAGATAAGAGCTCCTCTGCACAGGGGAGAGTTTGCTCTTTTCCCAGTTGACCTGAAGACCCAGCTGGCTGAGGTGCCTGAGCACGAGGTCCCTGTGTTCGCATAGCTGATCTCGAGAGTGTGCTAGTATGAGCCAGTCGTCGAGATAGTTGAGGATGCGAACGCCCTGTTCTCTCATGGGAACAAGGGCCCCCTCCGTGACTTTCGTGAAGACACGGGGGGACAGAGACAGCCCGAAGGGTAGGACTTTGTACTGATATGCTCGACCCTCGAACGCAAAGCGCAGGAATGGCCTGTGTCGAGGGAGAATCGAGACATGAAAGTACGCGTCCTTCAGGTCGATCGCTGCAAACCAATCTCGGGGACGGATGCATTGAAAAATGCGTCTCTGCGTGAGCATTTTGAACGGTAGCTTGTGGAGGCTCCGATTCAAAACTCGCAGATCCAAGATCGGCCGTAACCCACCACCTTTCTTGGGTACAATGAAGTAGGGACTGTAGTGCCCTGACCTCATATCGGCTGGAGGGACCGGCTCTATCGCATCCTTCGCCAGTAGGACTGCGATCTCCGCACGCAAGACATGGGCATCGGCTGCTCTCACTGTAGTGGAGTGGATGGCCCGAAACTTGGGGGGACGCCGGGCGAACTGAATCGCATAGCCGAGCCTGATGGTTCGAATGAGCCAGCGAGACGGACTGGGGAGCGCTAACCAGGCTCGCAGAGACCGTACAAGTGGGACCAAAGGGACCGTAGGCGTACCCGGAGTGGGGCAGCGAGGTGGAACACAGGGACGCGGCTCGGGAGGCTCTCTCCGGGAGGCGGCCCGTAGCGGGGTCTGAGTGTGCTGTGCAGCACTTACCTGGTTCCACGGGGCAGGAGGTGCGGGAGGCGGCTCGGTGGCGTTCTCGGACCGTACACAGCTGCCGACTGGCGATAGAAGAGGCGGATGAGAGTGGTGAGGATTCCGTCCCCCCACTGCTCTCCGGGTCTCCTTCGGACCCAGAGATGATAGAAACTGCTCTTTTATTGAAAATTTGGGTACCGCTGGTTTTGAGGCCAGCGGCGGAACACAAACAACATACAACAAAGGATTTACCACCCGGCCCTCTTCCGGGGGAGGGAGCGATGCCGTCATCGTCTCCTGGAGAGCAGTTCCTTCCATCTCTGGGTCGCCCGTCCTAGGGCCGCTTACCCTTGGCTTTGCCGCCCCTCTTGGCGGGGGCCTGGACGGGCGGGGCGCCCTGCCTGCGACTGGCTCCGCGGCGCTGTTTGGATGGAGGCTGCTGCTGCGGCGCGGGAGCAGGGGCAGGCGCAGGAGGGCGCCCACGGCGACGAGCAGACTGAGGGGCCGCAGGCGGTGGGGTGGAGGCAGCAGCTGACCGCCGCGGCAGGATGTGACGGATGGCCTCAGTCTGCTTCTGTACAGCCGAGAACTGCTGGGCAAAGTTCTCAACCGCGTCGCCGAAGAGGCCGGTCTGGGACACGGGGGAGTTAAGGAACCTGATCTTGTCGGTCTCCCGCATGTCAGCCAGACACAGCCAGAGATGGCGTTCCTGGACCACTAGTGTGGACATCGCACGACCCACTGACCGCGCAGTGACCTTCGTCGCACGAAGCGCGAGGTCCGTTGCGGCACGAAGTTCTTGGAGAACTTGTGGATCATGACCACCCTCGTGCAGGTCCTTCAGTGCTTTGGCCTGATGAACCTGCAACAACGCCATGGCGTGCATGGCAGAGGCAGCTTCCCCACAGGCCTTGTAAGCCTTGCCGGTCAGGTCCGACGAGTACTTACAGGCCCGGGAAGGAAGACACGGTTCTCCACGCCAAGTGGAGTTAGGGCACAGTTGCATGGCAACGGCCCGTTCCACTGGCGGGATACGCGTGTATCCCTTAGCCGCCCCGCCATCAAGGGTGGTGAGGGAGGAGGAGCCACTGGGACGGTTTCTGGCAGTAAAAGGTGCCGTCCACGTCCCTGTGAGCTCCTCATGCACCTCCGGGAAGAAAGGCACTGGGGTGGGTTGCTGAGAACCAGCGCGCGCCACCCCGAGATACCAATCGTCCAACCTCGAGGGCTCGGGACACGGTGGAGGGTTCCACACGAGCCCGATCCTGTCGGCGGCCCGGGAAAGCATGGCCATCATCTCCGGGTCCGACTCGGGCACTGCTGGCACACCAGAAGGAGGCAGCGGCTCTGAGCCGTCGTCCGCGGAGAGTTCTGACCCACCCTCCGATGCAGCGATCGACATCTGGTCGTCGCAGGGAGCGCCGAACGAAACGACCGGTACGCATCTCGAGGATGGTCCAGCACGCTCCGTTGGCAGCTCCACTGGTTGCGAAGCGTGAGAGGGGTGGGGGTTCCTAGGGGGTTGGTTCCCCGAAGGAAGCGCGCTCACCGTAATCCTCAGGTCACCCGTGTCACTGCCCGCAGCAACCCGCGAAGGGGGGTTGGAGCGAATTGCAGGCACGGGGACTCCGCCCCTTTGCAGGAACGTGAGTCTCGACCTCAGCTCCGAGATGGTCATCTTCCCACAATGGGTACATGACTCATCCACGAATGCTGCCTGTGCGTGTTCGAGGCCCAGACACACGAGGCAGCAATCGTGACCATCCCGCGACCCCAGGTAACGACCGCATCCAGAAACACACAGATCGAACGGCATCTTGAAAAAGACGCGAACTATCTGTGTATGCTCTTTTAGGAACTACTCTCACTGGTGCTGAAACACACAGGGGAACAGTTACAGCGATCACAGATGGGAATGTGCACCCGCCTGTGCGCTGGATCTCTCTCGTTGGAAGGTCTTACCAGCCGTTATAACAGCTATTGAGCGCTCGAAGACGCACCTTACCAGCTGTTACAACAGCTTTTGAGCGCTCGAGCGCACCTTACCAGCTGTTAAAACAGCTCTTTTTTCTTTGCTCAGTTTTAGAACAACACAAAAAAAAAAAAAAGAAGGAGAGAGAGAGAACTGCTCGCGCTGTCGTGTTGTCACGCCCGCACCGGAATAGGAGAGGTTCAGAAAGGCTCGTAGGTTTCACTTTCAGTTTCAACTGAAGCAGAGGCATCGAAGTGTTTGGCTCCGAAGCAAAAAGCTAGTGTGCAATCACACCAGCTGCTGCTAAATACCCGCGCTGCGAGGCTGCACAGCTGTTGCAAATGATTGCACGCCAATGTGTATTGGCTTGTTTAGTTTCACTCGAAGTAGATTGGCCTCTCTAGCGAGATTCATATTGGTCAGTCATGACCTACGTTGTAGTGACTGACCGATAGGGAACTATTAATTATCTACTAATAAAGGTTAAAAAAAATAACTGTAAAGTAACTACTAATGAACAGTCATACACAGTAGTCACTACATTAATCTGTTGTTTTAGCAGTGGAGTGGTGGATGAAGTACACAAATCAAGTACTTGAGTATAAGTACAGATATAAATATAAAATATAATAGTAAAATATAATAAAATATTACTCCCAATAAAATATTACTCCAGTAAAATCATAATACGGCCCGGAGTCAGTCACAGCATCTTTCGGCTACGAGTGAAACGCATGATTCTAAAATGTTTGTTAAACGAGTGTAAATGTAGGCAGTGTTGTACATGTTATTAAGAAATGTTCTCATCTGAAATATAGGGAGATATCATGTAAACGAGTCATTGCCGTGTATTTTACAAAGGTTTAGATGATTACGTTAATAGTGATTTTTGACAGTGTTTGATTTGAGTCAGAAGTATGTGGTAACTTTTTATTAATTACTAATAAGTTCCCTATTTTCACTTTAGAATACTGTTTCAGGTTATAAGTAATTCCTGTAAGAGAGTATTGAGGGCGGCTTCTGTCAAATTGAGTGATTTATTGCCATCATAAAGCCCCTCCCCTAGCCATTTATGGCCTGGGTGGGATTTTCCCACGTTAGCCCCGCCCCTTTCCCCGCCCACTTCCGGGTATGTCATGTGACCGTGGGAATTCCCTAGACTCAGCCCCTCATCCCCCCAACCCCTCCCTTAGGGGTGTGAACATCTGTAGAGTTGTGGGGTGGGGGTGTCACCCCCACGATTACTAGCTCTTAATGTGAAAATGTTCAAAAATGATAAAAAACATTCAAAACAATCTTTTTTAAGAAGGATGACAGAGTCAGAGATGAGTTTAGTGTTTTTTATTAAAGACTTTTTCATACACTTTAAAACAATGTGTTAAAAAGTATATATTTTTTCTTAAAGTACTCAAAAAATGTGTTAGTGTTATTACATCAAATAGTTGTGCTTTGTAACATGGTTAAATGTTAAATGTCATTTAAAAACGTTTTTCAGTAAAACAAGAGTTTTTTTTTTTTACCTTAAAATGGTTAAAACTGTTTCAAACACAGCGTAATATTTAAACTATATGTTTAAAATCATTTTCAGTAAAACAAGTTAAAGAGTTTTTTTTACCTTAAAATTATTAAAACTGTTTCAAACACAGCATAATATTCAAACTATATGTTTAAAACCATATTAAAAAAAAGACCTTGCGTTTTTTACAAACCGTTTTGTTGAATAAAGAACACGAGTTAACCAGTTCGCTGTTTAAAGATGTGTAAAAGTGAACAGAGTGCATCTTCTCCAAAGTTGAGAGATTTTCAAGTAATCTCCGGGGGAGCATAGCGAAAACACATCTGCTTACATGAAAGATCTGACCAGAAATGACGATCTGAAAGAGCGTTCTGAGCCACACGCAGACTCCTCCCACGACACGCCTTCCACAGCGTAAGCGTGGGAAATACAACAAGCGTCACACATACGTCACACTCACGCACACACATAATGAAAGAGTCTCCACCTCCGCCGCGGTCTATTCAAAATAAGGTTGTTAGATTATTTATCCCATGGGATAAAACTATATACAAAACGTTATACGCTCGTGTTTTGTCAAATAAGAAGTTTTATTCTAGTGGTTTAATAAAATACTTATTTTTACAACGGTTTAATTTATAACTATGGGTGTTTAATGCTTTTTATTAACCTTTTATACATGTTTTTAATTCATGCGATCTTTAGTCTATAATTATTTGTATATCTATCTATGTAAATCATTTTCGGATGTTTCTACGCAATGTAGGTTATATAAATAAAAAATAAAAAGTTGTGCATAGCAGCGTCTAAGAACACACACACACACACACACACACACACACACACACACACACACACACACACACACACACACACACACACACACACACACACACACACACACACACACACACACACACACACACACACACACACACACACACACACACACACACACACACACACATGTGCGCGTGTAGGCTATGTCTCCATAATGTCTAACCCCTGGGGTTTGAAACCGTGAGGGGTCGCTCTGCATGTGTTTCTTTTTCTCTTTTGAAGCTTGGTGGTGTGAGAATTATTTTATTGCGAAGCTTATCTACATAGATTGGCCGGATTTGTCGCGAGACTCGTATGTTTTTCTAGTTGTAAAAAACTCTTATCAGGCCACATCACAGACTATTTCACGCAGAGTTGAAAGAACTTCTTTGAAAATGAGGATGAGCAAATGTGTGTGCGTGTGACGCGGTAAGAGGCTTTTTGAATAGCGAACTTTTTTAGAAGTGCAGATGTTTCACATAACAGTTATACTTCGAACGACGTTAGTCTACTGAATCGAGAGCCTGAAAAACATGTCTGCTAATCAAAACGGTAAGCACACACCTCATTTTAACAAAAATAACAATATTTTTTATTATAAATCGACGTGATGTTAGAACTATATATTTTTCTTCTCTCTTTTTAAAAATGAACATGTCTTGACAATTGCAAAACATCAGAGCTTGGATCATCGGATGTATTTGACGAAGATTTGATGCAAATCCTTAACGAGCTTTGTGAGTAAATTTTCCAAAACGTTATACATTTTATTGAAATATATGTGTTGTTAATATACATGTCTGGATTATAGATGACGAGTCCTTTCCGGAAGGTGTTTCACCTCACGATTTTTTACATGATTATAACGATAATTCATCAGAGGCGGAGAACACATCGACACAGGAGAGAGAAGCTCTTCAGGTTTCGGAGGCTGTGTGCGTCGATCCATTGGATGGAGCTAATGACACGTACGACAACGTCACTCCTTGGAGCTCTACACGGTCTGAAAGTGAACATTCGACCTGCTCTCAGACAGAGGACGAGCCTTCAACCAGTGGCACTGTAATACACTCCGGTGTCCGGGGAGGCGGCGGGCGTGGAATTAAAAGACTTCGTGATGTTTATGGAGCGTATGATTCAGACACCGGTGAAGAATTAGAATATCCATGCGAAGGTGTGTGATAATTTTTGGTTTATCCTATTTTTATTTGTCAAATCTAAAAATAATAAATTAATATTTTATTTTACAGAACAAAACACTCCGTTTGAGTGCAGTCCCACGTCGACGTCAAGCCCCTGTATAAAACGGTTTCCCCGTATATACCCCGGAGGAGCCAACGGGTATAATACACCTGAGGATCATGGTAAGATTTTTTTTTTTTTTTTTTTTTTTACATTATATTTTATCTGACAAATAAATCATATAATAACAACGTATTATTATGTTTTTTTTTTTTTTTTCCCCAGCACAAGATTACTGCGAAAGAGATTTAGAGATTTTCTTGGAGTCCCAAGAAGCAGTGCTGGACGCTATCGACTCTGAGCAAGGATCCTCAGGCGGCAGCAGCACGCGTTCCGATGCTTCACCAGGATATTTTAGACCTGCATACAGAGACAGCGAACTGCGGGACCTGAGCCATGACATGCTACGCGGCGTTAATAGAAATTTTTTAAGGATTTTAGACGTTGTGAGCAGACCTTTATCGTTTCAACAAACCGAGGACATCGTCCACGATTCCCAAAGAGAGTTGATCTCGCTTCTACATCGTATTATAGAGCGACAGGATCTACACACAAGCGAACTGAGGAGTGCTGTCGATTTTTGGGGGAATTGCCACGAACAAACACTGAATGAAAATCGTCATTTACGTAACGAACTTATAGCCGTGCGTGGAGAGAATGCCCAGGTAAGAGAGGATCTACAGCTACTAACTGTGGCTTTGTCCTTATTCTCTGAGAGACTAAATATAGTTCAAAGATTATTACGAGAATTACATGAAGCATTCATGAGAAGATGATGATTATCCACTTATTTTGCTTTTAAAAATTCGATTACTGTTCTTATTTTTAATTATTTTGATTATCTGTTTTAGTGTTACCAATATTGATATTGTAATCTGTTTGTTATTGTATTCCTGTTACGACCTGTTATCTACACACATCATTATTGTTTATGTATGGTGGTAGAAGGATACGTTTTTGTTTTACACAATTTTTAAATAAACCATTTCAAAATGCTTTCTAAAAGGGCACGAACCGACTCAAATTCTGACGACGATGACCGCGAAAGATCTAGGTCTCGCAATAATGACCAGCTGCGTATTTTAATAAATGAACAATTACGAATGTTAAACACAGATGGCCTATCCACAACCGAGCGATTGCGAAATATTATAGCTGAACAGCGAAATTGGGGTGAAATACCCGTACATAATGATAATGAAAACGTACAGACAGGTGCGGGGGTCACACCGCAAACGAGCTATGATCCGCGGCAGCCAGAGATGGGTTTGAGTCAGGCTGAGATACACAGACTCACGACTGAGGGAGGCAATGCTGGTGATTTCACAGTAATACCAAGACCACGTTTCAACGGGGTAGAAATTAATAGAACGCTTAACCTCCGTGAAATAGACACAAATGATTTAGCTACTTATAATATACATTTGCATAATATTTTAAATGAGGTTGTAGGTTTTTCTCAATTGTTGGCCGGCGACACGGGTTATATTAATATAGCCCTTTTGGGGGATAGTTTACCTACGTCCATCAACACTGTTTTAACACCCGACAACAATCACGACCCCACATTATTTATCGATCAGATTGAGCAGGCGACACAGAGTAACGCGGATGTAAGCACGGACGCCGCACTGTCATTACAGGTTTCTATAGCTATGGACAAACCGGCAGGAGGGCCTCGTAGAAATATTACGACTCTCGCGATCAGTGATACTATAGAGAAGAAAAAAATGCATTTATTCAGCCCTAATAATATCGAAAATAGTATGTGTTTGAGCTATTGCCTAGCCTATTTTCTCAATCCGTCTTTTACAAATCAACAACTACAAATACAGGCGTACGAGATCCATACAAATTGTGGCTTCACACCTCATGAAAAAATAGGATTTCACGATCTGACTGCTTTCGAAAAAAAAATATGATCTAAAAATCGTGGTATTTCATCGTGACTGTACAGGGAAACTGCAAGTGTACAAAAACACGGATGAAATTCATCCAAAAACTGTGAACCTGTATAATCACGAGGGACATTACCATCTAATAAAAAATTTGAAAGGTTTTATAGGGTGTAGCTACGTTTGCGAATATTGCCACAAAGGGTTCTCTGACAAAAGATTGCATGCTTGCAAATATGTATGTAAAGTATGCAATACGTCAGAGTGTCGGATGCATGTTACAAAACATAGACAATGTTCAGAATGTCTCAGATTCTGTAAAAATACATTCTGCTACGAAACACATAAAAAATCACGAGTTCCTGATGAAAGATCGCAATGTGATACCTTTCGTTTTTGCTCAAAATGTCACACTGTTTATAGGGTGGCCAGAAAAGGTGATAAGATAAGCCCCCACGTCTGTTCTCCAAAGAGTTGCGAACATTGCAGAGAGATCTTGACAGATGATGGGTATCATGAATGTTACATTCAACCACTTAAACCTGAAAAACATGACGAGAAATACATTTATTACGATTTTGAAACCATGTTTGAAAATGGTAGACACACAGCTAATTATGTGTGTGCGATGACACACGCCGGCGAGACGTTTGAAGCAGGTGGTACGGAATGTGTAGAACTTCTAATTAAACACTTTAGGCGTCCGAAATATGCGGGGTATACATTCGTAGCCCACAACGGATCGGCGTTTGACAATTTTATTTTAGTCGAACACCTCACCAGCGAAGGGTTGACGCCGAAAATTATCATGCAAGGGTGTCGTATTTTATACATGTATGATCGTACGTTTAGACAGAGGTATATCGACTCATACCAGTTTCTCCCTCTAGCGTTAAGCAAGATACCTGCAGCGTTAAACCTAAGTGTGAGTGATAAGGGTTTTTTCCCCCATCACTTCAACAGGTCAGAGAATGCAGATTATCTGGGTCCGTACCCTCCAAAAGAGTTTTACGGTTATGAGACAATGAGTCAGGTCGATCGTACCAGATTTGATCTTTGGTACGCTGACGTATCGGGGTTGTTTGACTTAAAAAAAGAGCTTGCTTTTTACTGTCGGAATGATGTAATTATTCTACGTCAGGCTTGTGTAAAATATCGCGAAGAATTCATCGAATGTACAAACATTGATCCATTTAAAACTGTGACATTGGCTGGAACATGTATGAAAGTGTTCAAAACTAATTTTCTGACAAGCGACACACTGGCCCTCACCCACAGCCACGCGTACGTTAATCAGCACAAAACTTTCTCAAATTCGTCTATACAGTGGTTAGAATATTTTCAAAAAAAGCATAATGTGAATGTGCAACACGCATTGAACCACGGGGAAGCTAAGATCGGCCCTTATCATGTAGATGGATATTATCAGAGTGTTGATGGTGTGAAAACAGCTTTAGAATATCTAGGATGTTTCATGCACGGTCATTCATGCAGATTTAAGGCTGAAGAAATTCAACCCTTATCAAAAATGTCTTTTGGATCTCTCAGGAGACAGACGGATGACAAACTAGAGACCCTGCGTAAAACGTATTCCTTGCGGGTGATCTCTATATGGGAATGTGAATGGCTTAATGCAAAACAATCAGATCCGGATGTTATACAATTTATGCAATCTTACGAAGCCCCTGAGAGGTTGAAACCTCGTGATGCTTTATACGGTGGACGCACAAACGCATATAAACTCTATCACAAAACCACCGATGATGAGAGGGTAGATTATTATGATTTCACATCGTTGTATCCGTACGTACAGTCGTGTAAAACATATCCTATAGGACATCCTAAGATAATTTTTAAGGATTTTGAACCTATAGAGAATTATTTTGGGCTTATCAAGGCAACAGTCCTCCCCCCTCGCAAGCTGTTTCATCCTGTATTGCCTTACAGGTGTGCCGGTAAACTTATGTTCCCCCTTTGCAAATCTTGTGTAGAGAATCAGATTCAGGACCCTCAATGTACACACGCGGATAAAGACAGATGTATTACATCTACGTGGGTATCCATTGAATTACAGAGAGCTATTCAACACGGATATAAAGTGTTGAAAATGGATGAAGTCTGGCATTTTGAACAGACATCCGACACGTTGTTCAGTGATTATGTAAACACCTTTCTAAAATTCAAACAGGAGGCATCAGGTTTTCCCACACATGTAGTGACAGACGAAGACAAACAGTCTTATGTTGACGATTATCTTGAAAATCAGGGTATTAGTTTGGATATTTCTAATATTTCACACAACCCCGCAAAACGATCTATTAGTAAGCTTATTCTTAACACACTTTGGGGTAGATTTAGTTTACGAAGTCATCTCCCGACTGCGGAGCTTCTTACAGATCCAGAAGAGTTCACTCAGAGGCTTTTTAGTAATGCGTATGTGATAAAACATTTCTCATTTGTATCTGATACAGTGGCTTTAATCCAATGGTCTTATGGCGAGCAAGATCCCTCCCCCACTCGTGATGTTAACGTGTTTATCGGTGCATTCACCACAGCATACGCACGACTTGAACTCTATAATCTTTTGGATAAATTAGATAAACGTGTGCTTTATTCAGATACAGACAGCATTATTTTTGTATCGAAAAACGATGAATGGATTCCTGAAACAGGTGCATATCTGGGTCAGCTCACCAGTGAATTAGAGGCAGGCGATTTCATTTCGGTGTTTGCGGCATCGGGTCCGAAATCGTACGGTTTTGCCACAGCAAACGGACATACATGTCTCAAAGCAAAAGGCATTACGCTTCACGCCAAAAACGCTCAAATAGTTAACTTGCAGAGTCTGACTGGTCTAGTGCACTCATATGTTGAGACAGGTGTCAGCCAACAGCTGCTAGCTAACTCGGACACCATCAAACGCAATAAGTTGCGTTTCACACTGCATAATAAATCAGTCGTGAAAAGTTTCAGAATTGTGTACAACAAACGCATCCTTTTACCAGACTACACAACATTGCCTTACGGATTTTAACAATATTTTGTGAATATGTGTGAAACTGATGTTTTTGACTGCAGACTGCAACATCCCTTTTCCGCAGTGATCAGCGGTCCAAGCAATAGTGGGAAAACTTTTTTTGTAAAGACTCTAATGTATAATTCAGACAAAATGTGTTCTGTGAAGTTTGATAATTATGTGTACATTTATACATGTTGGCAATCTTTATACGATGAATTGTTACATGCTTTTGATATTAAATTCATTGAAAACATCCCAAAGAAATTGGATGATGATTCATTATTCCCTCCTGGTAAGAGATCCCTATTAATTTTGGATGATGTTATGGGCCAAGCAGCGTCCAATTCTGAAGTCGAGAAGATATTTACACAATATGTACATCACAAAAATATGAGTTGTTTGCTACTGATACAGAATCTATTTTTTCAGGGTAAATCTACCAGAACAATAGGGCTTAACTCTAATTATTTAATAATATTTAAAAACCCTCGAGATAAGCACCAGATTGGTGTTTTGGGTCGTCAGATGTTTCCCGGTAATACAAAGTTTTTTATTGAAGCCTACCAAGATGCAACTAGTCTTCCTTTCAACTACCTGCTAATAGATTATAAAACACAGACACCTGAAAGATTTAGACTCAGAACTGATTTACTGTCTGACTATCCTGTGGTCTACGTCCAGAAAGGAGTTTAAAATGACTTCGAGGCTTTCCAGAAATCTGTACCTTTTAAAGTTATTATACAAGAGCTCACCCAAACAGCGAAAGGTTATTCTGAATTCAGCACCTGACGAGCTCATACTGGCTCTATGTGAAGTGGCCCTCAATATTCTTCACGGTAAGATCCCTCTAACTGCAAAACAGCACGGCTCTTTAAAAAGGAGAAAGACGGTAATAAAATACATTGCTAATAAAAAGATCAATATTGCAAGAAAAAGACGTATGATTAACCAAAAAGGAGGGTTTTTACTACCTGCTTTATCTGTGGCACTACCTTTCATAACTAATTTGTTAACTAGAAACTGAATCTGAGGAGAAAAAAAAAAATGCAGCATACTGAAAAATTGTATCTTGTGCCAAAGCATCAATTAGATAGACTAAGGAATGTACCGCCGCGTGAAAATATCCATAAGGCAGTGGAGGAAAACTTGGATTCATCTATAAGAGAGATATTACAGAGACATGATCTGGACACACATGAAAAAGCAAAACTATACACACACATGTTACAGAGGTTTCTCTCTGTGTCAAAGCATAACGATCTGGATAGCAGCACTTTAACGCTGACAGTGCCGAGTCAGGAGGGTGAAAATGAAGAGGCACCTGTCACCTCTCATAGTGTAGCTGATAGGACTGAGACCGGCACTGAAGACGTAATCGTATCAGAGGTGCTAAACAATGTGTCTCGGAGAAGCTTGAAAAATGTAAAATACATTTTAGATAAAATGTCTAAGTCCAAGCAGTTGTCTTCATGGACAGACACCGGAGAATTTGTTTATAAAGGGAAAATCATTGCAGGATCTCATATGCTTGACCTGTTGAAAAGCGTAACAATGCCTCAAATGATACGCGATGAACGTAGGCCAACAGGATGGAGTGAATTTTTGGATGCGTTTTCCTCTTTAAACATACCTTACTCAACAATAAGTAACCAACATGTTAAACGAATGATTGATTCACTTAAAAGAAAAACAACAGGGGATAGTTTTGGGGATGTACCGACAAAGTCTTTGAAAAAACAAAGACGTCGTAACACATCACCACACATCCCTTCAGACACACCGGATACAGATGTATTTAAATCGCCTGCATTAGACACTAAGCAATGGTTACATTTTTAGCAATTTTTTTTTTGTATCGGTATAATTGGAAATGTTTATCTGTTTTACAAATATTATTGGATGTAAATCTGTGTATATCATAATTATGTAACTGTATTTTTAAGCTGTATACTAATATCTGATGTCAATAAAGAAAAGAAAACGTTTAATCTGTTTTACAAGTTTGTTTATTCATCACACACACATAAACAATACATCACACCACACATTAATACACCTGAAATGTTTTGCCAGACTGTACACACTGAATGCATTTAAATGTTTTACCGTTACAGAGACTAGGTTTCAATTTTTTCACAAAGAGAGAGACCATGATGTCATTTTTTAACAAATCATTATGGTACATTTTTATAACATTCTCATATTCATAGCCTCTTGATATATAATACAGAAAAAACACACAATGTTGTCCACAGGTGTCGGAAGCATAATCTTGAACTTGTTTGTCTGAGTACTGAACGACTGTAGAATTGTTTTTTAGAAAGTTATGAAAAGATGCAGGAAAACGATGTGCATCTGGTGTGTTACCAAAGCTGTCAAAAAAACAGCCGACGCCATCTCGACGTATGTATATAGCGATCCAGTGTTCCCCTGGTTCGTCTGAAGCCTGTGTATTCGAAATTAGCATGCACGGTATATCCTTTAAAGGCTCTTTGGGTAGGTAATTGCTCGGTAGTACACCTAAAAAATTTGTGTTACAGGAAATTTTATCCATCAACCCCGTCAGTTGCACAGTGTTCATTTCAGTAGTGATCTGCGAACACCTGTCTCCGATTTGATATCTCTATAATTGAATCAAAAACTGAATATATTAAAATATTAACAGGATGTGGGAGGGGTACTCTGAAACGTACTTCTAATCTAATATTTCCTGATCTAATCAACGAAACGTGTTGACCGCATTCCTCGTCGGGTGTCAGGTTAAACGCATATAGGGTGTATCCGTGCAGGAAATCTTCACGATCTATGACCATAGATTGATTCTTTAGATGTCGGCCTGTGGCTGTCACTAACTGATAAAACTCTCTCACGGCAGACCCGTTATTATATTCCGGTTGAAGGGGGCGTGAAGGGATCGGCTGTCCATCACAGGTCAACGTAAGAAATTCAAGATGAAAATGTTTAAAGGCAAAAGGGTTTTTGTCGTAAGCACCGGAAAAGGCTGTGTTTTCCGTCATGGCCAAAATGATAGATTTCGGCAGCGTCCCGAGGAAGAGATTTTCATGGTTAGATACACGTGCACCTGCTGGTACTGAGAAATTTTTTACACACACTCTGTCTATGGGGTATTTAGCAGTGGTCGAGAGAAGAGCTTGCGCATGCCCCAAGCGCACTGCTGGGGATACGGTGACTCTTTTCACAAAAAGCGAAGCCGATAGTATATTAAGCTTATAATCGATGGCATCATTACGCATCAGACAGAATGCGTCTTTCGCACGAGTTAAACGAACCCGTATATCCACTCCGTTCAATAACAACTTCGATTGAAAGAAGATGTCGCTGTGAATTGGCGCTAGTAGCTCTACAACGCTACTGGCGTTTGTGAACGCTGCTCTCTTTGTTAACCCCGCGTTTGCGCCTCCAGGATCTGTAGCATCTATGTCCGCTGAAGAATCTTTGTAAAATAAACCTGCTGAAAAGTTACTCTCGAGAGTGTCTTTTCCGTAATTAATGAGGGCTTCTATGATACACCTGTAGGGATATGTGTTGGAACTCTGAGACACTAGACGATCGCCTAAAGAGACATCGACCTGAGAGAAGATACAGGCTCCGGGATAATTAATCAAAGACGTTGGCGCTCCATCAGGAATGGGATCACCGTTCGGAAGAGTTATTTTGATGCGTGTATATAGCAGAGTGTTATTCAGATCTGTGTAATCTTCACCAGCCCCCGCTATGAAGAATTCGATGGGGGACGAATCTGTTAAAGCTGACACTGGAGTTATCTCCACATATGTATTTTTTTCAATAGCTGTTTGTGTCAAAGGGAGCGTAAACAGATCCAGCTCTGATTTAATGCACTCGTCAGACATACAGTGTAAAAGAGACATGTTTTAGAAAATAGTGATACCCCGTCTTTTTAAATTTGTAGATCTTTTCAGCCGTTTCGTGCTAGTTCTTCGCTTGCTTTTTGTAACTGAGCGTGTTTTGCTAGAGCGTCTAGTCTTCTTTACAGCAAGGACACGCCCTCTTCTCATACGGGTACCTGGTGGTTTACGTGACATCACCATCATGCCATGGCCCTCCTGTCCATTTTCATTATTATTATTATAAGACTTTGTTAGAGCACTGGTGACAACATCACTCATTATGTTTTTAGCGGCTGACTTTAAATGCGGTTTTGCTATACTGAACCCCCTTCTAAAAAAAGGTAGAGCCATTCGAAAAAGACCTTTAAAAAGTCCACCAATCCCTGAAGCAAATCCGGACCCGTACATAACCCCTCCCCCTGCGTACCCCGGAAGCCCATTACCGGCCTGAGCCCTGTAGTATGATATGTAGCGTTCGGGATCCGCTTTGTACGGAGCGTGATAAGACATTTTAAAACGGTTGATGTTTCACAGGTCTAAAATGCAGCTTGGTAACAACCTTTCCGTAGGTGAAACGCACGTCCTGGTTTAAATCGTCTTTTACATCAACAGAGATTTCTGTGATACAGCTCTTATTAACCCGTACGTAATGAGCTTTGTCGTATCTGACACTGACTGTATTGTTAGTTTCACCATCTATATATACAGTTGCTAATAAAGGTACATATGCATCACCAACTGATTGATAGTCTATTATGTCCGTGTATACGTACAGTGTGTAGAATCCGGCTCTTATATCAGCCTGGTATGGAGCATATGTGATGTGTGTGTCTTGATGTTCACCCGAACTGTTTACAGTTTCTATAGAAACCCCCGGTTTTAAACCAAGGATGATCGCTAGTTTGCCATAAAATGTCAACGAAGTCCTGTGAGGTGCTTTCAGAAATACCTTATTCTTTATACGGTCGTAGGCGAGACGTACCCTCTGGGGGAGAGAGACATTTATATCCCTGAGCAAAATGGGTACATCCTCAAAATACCCACATTTTAATGTATTCCGACTCGTTGATAATTTTAGAGCATTCTGAAACGTATCACCCCTTACATCATCAAGCTCGTAGTTATTCTGTAGTACACGTTGTTCACAAACAATAATGAAAACAGCGTCATCCTCATTAAATGTATACCATGTCAATGGATATTCAAATTCGACCAATGCCACCTCCCACAGACCTTTTAAATTTATATTTCTAGCCAATCTAGTTCTGTAATTAGATATATTGTTATCGGGGTAGATGTTCATCGATGCGTTGCATGGAGCGTGACGTAGAATCCTTCCTCAGCCATGGTTATTATTTAATGACATCTGTCATGAATTCTCTATGGTTTTAACGGGCCCTGCAGATCCTGCACCTGTTTTTCAGCTATCCAACTGTTAAATTTGGAGGGCCATCCCCACCATTTGACTAGAACGTACGTGACTTTTCCTCGTTTTTGTTTATGCAGAATCTTCTCAATCTTAAATGATTTATCATCACTAACAATAATTTTTTGTAGTTCTTCCTCATAAAAACACCCATCGATAAATTCCCCATCGAAGTCTTGTAATCGGTAGACGGGTGGGGTACGTGGAATGCATGCAGTTATGGTGAAGTATTCCTCTGTATAATTCTGCTCATACCCCTTAGTAAATATACCTCGGACTTTAGAGACTCTCACAACATCACCAATTGAGAATTTAAATTTGGGTGTCTCTTTACGTATTTTCCCGTATAAATTATTAAACACTACATCTTCATTTTCTTTATTCACATCCAACGGGCGCATTTTAATGGATTTGTGATAACTGGAATTATACCCCTCTGTCAGATCTTGCAATATATCACAGTAACGTTTGGAATTTACAGCTGTTAAAAACCTCCACATACGTGATTTTAAAGTCCTATTAAATCTTTCAACCACACTTGCCTTTAGATCACTGGCTGTTGCAAAATGGTGTATACCGTATTTTTTCATCAACTGTTGAAAATGCTTATTGAAAAACTCTGTACCCTTATCTGTTTGTAATTTTGCAGGTATATGGCCTTCTCTCAAAATAGATAGAAAAGCTTTAGTCACTTCCGGTCCCGTCTTATTTTTCAGTACGCGTGTCCAAGCGAATTTACTGAAAATATCGATAACCGTAATTATGTATTTAATATTATTGTTCTGTTGTGAGAATTCCGACATGTCAACTAAATCGGCCTGAAATTGGTGATTTTTTCCATACACCATCACACGATTTCGTTTATAATTTATTGGTGCAGTACGATGTAGAGTGTATGTGTCTTGACTGGAGAGCCAATCAGACACCTCTTTATCAGATAGTTTTACATTGTATTGCTGTAACACAGCCCGTTTTAATCTGTTTTTACCCCCCAAAGCACCAGAATTCGCAGGGTCGTAGTAAATTTTCTTCATTAGCTCTGCCATGTCGACACTACGAGTTTTTTTCAGACAATAATGAAACACATGTAATGTTGTTCAGTTTTATTTCAGGATTATCTATTATTATTTCAGAAAATAATGAAACATACAACGTCGTTGGTCAGTTTTTTTATTTTTTATTTATTTTTTACAATCAACAAACAATAAAGTTTTTTTATTTCAGGAACATTTATTAATTTTTATTTCAGAATAGAAAAAAGTATAGGGTTACAACATACACAGGTTTAATTATGTAGTAGCTAATCCAAACATCAAAATAAAATGCACACACATTTCAAAATTTTTCTCCAACATGTATTCGGTCATAATATCAATAATTTTACAAACATCCTGGTGCTCTTTTCTTAACAGTTTGCAGACATCTGTTACATACGTGCAAAGACATACAATATTTCCTATTCTAAGAGATTCCTTGCATTCAGGCATGAGTTCGAGAATGTTTTTGACAATTATACATGCATCTTTGTTTACAGATATATTCAACATATTATTCCAGTCACTCGATAATCTACGCACAGTGTTCATTTGAAACATTAATTTCGTTAGACCCGTATTATCCGCAGTCACGTCGGCATTTGACGTATGATCATCAATAATAATGTACAACAGCTTTGATATTTCACGTTTAATATGTGATTTAAAGAAATGTTTGGTGATCCAGGAGGCACAGGAATTCCCCATCATCACACGCAGGTAGAGTCGGCGTTTTCAGCATCAGCAAGTTTCCAGGTGTCTACAGCATTGTACACGATCTGTTCACAGCTCTCGTCGATCAGCTTCTGTCTGATACACCCCAGGCGTTCCACTATGTACATCTCATCTTTGAGCTCAAACAAAATCGTCTCGATAGACCCCTGGATTCTTTGCAGATGAGTCGTTATTCCACACAGTTTCAAAGTCTTAGCCAAGATCTTTTTCAAGTCTGGCTGAAGAAGTTTCAGGTTGATCTCATCAAAACAACCATAAAAATAATAAGCAGCAGGCTCAAACAGACACGAATGTCTTGTTTGGGATGGGTGGTCTACGGTACATCCAACGCAGTCTTTCTTCATTTGCTTATCAATCAGATATTCCAATATGACAGTGACGACTGCTTTAATAATCCGGTGGCCAGTATCGCCAAGGCATCCGTCCGGCGCGTCGCCGGTGGTGTCCGGGGCGTCGTTGATTGGTTCATCAGCAGCCACTGCAGCTGCACGCTCAGCGCCCGCGTAGTTTGTGAGGAAAGACAGGTTGTGATATCCGAGATCAGTACAAAATTTATTTAGCCATTCGATGCTCTTCTGAGGATATCCATTAATAGCATCTGATAATCCATCTGCTCCGTAACCATCAATAGATCCGTTAGGAGAGAACGGGGTTGTGATATCCTCTTGAGACATGTTGAGTGTTTGAGACAGAATGGCAGTGTGGGCGGGTATTAATGTTTGTAGAGTGTAGGCGGTGCTATATACACGCCCCTCCTTGCAGGTGTGCACCAATCAGGATGAAACAGTTTGACTTTGACAGCCTTGTATCTATCATACGCGTCACTCCATTTAAAGAACTGCATGATCTTAGAAAAAATTTCCTCCAATACGGATAGGTCTTTCCATTGAAACATAAATTTTAAATCGTAGTATTTCAAATGTTCGGCCTCCACAATGGGCCATGTGCATTCTGATGCACCCGACGCGAAATCACTGCATAAAATGTATATGTAGTCGTCAGGATGTTTGTTGGCATTATCCGCGAGGATCCGGTATCTCGTACCAGCTGATAATCCTTGCCACTCGCCGATGAAAAGAGGGACATCACCGCCGTCTTTCAAGTCTCTCCACACTTTTGTGTAAAATAGTATCCAATCCCTTTCTGTGAAAACCAAATCAGGGTCTTCAGAAGTATTCCACGTGAACATATCATCGTCATCAACGTTCAAGAGTCTGACTTCACGCATGTCTTTGTCAAACTCGTACGCGCACGCCCTTCCTCCAGACAGGTGAAAAGTGTACTTCACGTGGTCCGCCATCTCGTGGAGAAATCGTGTTAGTGGCGGTCCATGTATTTTTTTTTTTCGCGGAGCCAATGTTAAATCCTCCATAACCTCATCAAGGCATCTCTCAGGAGTTTTGGGTGCTGCAGAAGCCATAGTTTCTAGTTGAATAAAAAATCACAAGTATTCCCCCGCAGAACGTGAGCTCCTTTTTAAATAGACCGCGGCGGAGGTGGACTCTTTCATTATGTGCGTGTGTGTGTGACGTATGTATGACGCTTGTTGTATTTCCCACGCTTACGCTGTGGAAGGCGTGTCGTGGGAGGAGTCTGCGTGTGGCTCAGAACGCTCTTTCAGATCGTCATTTCTGGTCAGATCTTTCATGTAAGCAGATGTGTTTTCGCTATGCTCCCCCGGAGATTACTTGAAAATCTCTCAACTTTGGAGAAGATGCACTCTGTTCACTTTTACACATCTTTAAACAGCGAACTGGTTAACTCGTGTTCTTTATTCAACAAAACGGTTTGTAAAAAACGCAAGGTCTTTTTTTTAATATGGTTTTAAACATATAGTTTGAATATTATGCTGTGTTTGAAACAGTTTTAATAATTTTAAGGTAAAAAAAACTCTTTAACTTGTTTTACTGAAAATGATTTTAAACATATAGTTTAAATATTACGCTGTGTTTGAAACAGTTTTAACCATTTTAAGGTAAAAAAAAAAACTCTTGTTTTACTGAAAAACGTTTTTAAATGACATTTAACATTTAACCATGTTACAAAGCACAACTATTTGATGTAATAACACTAACACATTTTTTGAGTACTTTAAGAAAAAATATATACTTTTTAACACATTGTTTTAAAGTGTATGAAAAAGTCTTTAATAAAAAACACTAAACTCATCTCTGACTCTGTCATCCTTCTTAAAAAAGATTGTTTTGAATGTTTTTTATCATTTTTGAACATTTTCACATTAAGAGCTAGTAATCGTGGGGGGGACACCCCCACCCCACAACTCTACAGATGTTCACACCCCTAAGGGAGGGGTTGGGGGGATGAGGGGCTGAGTCTAGGGAATTCCCACGGTCACATGACATACCCGGAAGTGGGCGGGGAAAGGGGCGGGGCTAACGTGGGAAAATCCCACCCAGGCCATAAATGGCTAGGGGAGGGGCTTTATGATGGCAATAAATCACTCAATTTGACAGAAGCCGCCCTCAATACTCTCTCCTGTAGAATTATCTAATAATTCTTTATTAATTACTAATAAGTTCCCTCTTTAGAATACTGTTTCGGGTTATAAGTAATTCCTGTAGAATTATTTGATAATTCTTTATTAATTACTAATAAGTTCCCTATATTTTCAGTTTCCCTCAGTCACTGCCTCAAATACATGAATGTACTGATACATGGCATTCTATGTTGAGGAAAACACACACACACACACACACACACACACACACACACACACACACACACACACACACACACACACACACCACACACACACACACACACAGTACTGTATATAAAATATGAAAACTAATCTGAGGTTAGTTATGGCAAGGCACTTGAGTGGGGTTCCTTTCTGAACTTGATTTCTTACCGAACACACTCACAATTTGTTAAAATTATATTTTCATAATACTACTACTATTAATAACATTAGCAAATAAGAGAGAGCTGCAACTCAATGTAGTTTTTAATGACTGTTCAGTGATTACTTTAATAAGTACATAATTTAATAAGCTTAATAATTTAATAAGCTTAATAAGTACATAATTAATAGTAGTTCTTCAAGAGGTATGACAGAATTCATTAGTTATTGATTAACTAACTGTTACTAACTCTTCCATTAAATGTAGCATTGACTGATAGTTTTTAGTCCAAAACTCTGTACCGTTGGTTTAATTGGGTGCACTTACCGATCCTTGCCAAAACCCCTGAATGCAACTTAGATTCTCTTCGTCAGTCTCATCCTCAGTACCGCGCAGCTGCATGTAGATATAGCTAGTTGTTCCCGCCAAATACCTATTTCCTGTGTACACCGTTACTGTGTAGATCACCATGGCTGTTCTGAAAAGGAATGGATAATGATTTTTAAGAGAAAATACAAACATGATGAGACCACCAAAGATAATATCACAACATCCAGAGTGGGAGAGAGTGAAAGAGAGAGTCTCACCTCTTACTGTAAGATAAGTCACAATGTTACTGCTGTAAGAACTGCAACAACTGTTGTAACTAGATTGATTGTAAAGAGAGAGCAGTTTATGTCATGGAAATTTCAACAAAAATTAAACACATTTTAATTGAACACTTCATGCAAAGATCTTCAAAGTTGTATTACCAGGTGTTTGCCAAAACAAGGACCTTGTTCCTCTCAAAATGACCTGATCAAGAAGAGGCCAAGCATTTTATAACTTGCTTGTAATGTATTCATTTTCGTTAGTGTCATGACACCCGATCTAAAGAGTAATACCTTCTTTTGTACAAATAAGGGAACTTCCTCAAACTTAAGCTTATGATTGGTTGTAATGATTTGTGACTGACATTTACTCACCTGGGGTCTCAGGTGTGTTGTGGGGTCTGGAGCTGTTCTGACATGTTCTGTCGTTTGTGCTTATCTCTGTTACTTGGAACATGTTCAGGGTCTGATCACACTGCACTGCATGAAAAGGGTAAAATATCCTGGGGCTGAGCCAGGGAAGTTTCACAAAACAGCCGCAAAATAGTATTAATATTATTAAACTCAAATATAGTATAGCTTGATCAATTTTGACAGAGCATTAGAGAGCATATCTATGTATGGGTTAGTTCACACGTTCATAGTTTGGATGTGTTCATGTAAAAATAACGTTTACTAATGTAGGAGCGAGAGTGAATGAACGGCACAGATGCATGTACAGCTGTAGTAACATTGCGTGCACGCCTGTGCTGTTCATAAGAATAAATAATAAATAAATTAATTAAAAATAAATTTCTTCATTTAAAAGAAGCGAATCTCAGCTTCATAAAGAGAAATCTCTCGTGTCTCTGTGACAAGTATTAACAGAGTTACAGTTATTTTTTCGGACGCGTTTCTGAATGGACT
The DNA here is from genome assembly GCA_036326025.1 of Chrosomus eos. Classification (NCBI taxonomy): domain Eukaryota; kingdom Metazoa; phylum Chordata; class Actinopteri; order Cypriniformes; family Leuciscidae; genus Chrosomus; species Chrosomus eos. The sequence goes on along the minus strand of JAZAVI010000631.1, from coordinate 2,931 downwards.
TCACTGACAGAGAGAAGGCAAAACGCGCATCATGTTTATTTTTCTTTATTTGACGAAAAGCACAACACTGTGTTTTTATTGTGAGTACCCACAAAAAAATACACACTTAACAGGATCTAATGATGTACAACACTTAAATGTAAGATCAAAATCAACAGGGTAATTTGAGTCTCAAAAATTAAAACTTTTGCACTTTTTTTTAAGAAAAAAAGTGAGCTGGTATACCGCCAACCCCAGAGGGTTGACACTGCTTTGAAACAAATATAATGTAAATTTATATAAAAACTATGTAAATGGCGCTCTGTGTCGTGGCCGGATTTTGAGCCGTTCCGCCGGTGTGTGTAAACTCATAGAGAATAATGTGTTCGAATTCTAAAGACGTGCGATTCTCGTCCTTTAAGGAGATGTTGTCTTTGAAGCCGAAGCTTCTGGCGAGCTTAATTTTTTTGGATGTAAGGCTGGTAACACTTTATAATAACTGCACGCTGTTAAGCATGAGTAAACAGGTAATTCATTATTTCTAAAGCATTAATAGACATTAATAAGCAGTTTATAGATACAGCTATAAAGGCTTTTTTCTTGATTTATAGCGTATCTATAATGTGTTTAATAATTGTATTTTCATACTTTGTTAAAGGGGGGGTGAAACACTCAGTTTCAGTCAATCTCATGTTAATCTTGAGTACCTATAGAGTAGTATTGCATCATTCATATATCCAAAAAGTCTTTAGATTTATTATATTTATAAAAGAAAGATAGGCTGTACCGAGTCTTTCCGGAAAAAACCGAGCGGGTGGAGGCGTGCCGCGTGGGCGGAGCTAAATAAGCATGAGCGCGCAAAGCTTACGTTGAGAGCGTCTGGAAGCTGTGATATCCCAAAACAAAACATTGCTAACAATCAGATTCAGCCATACATTTTTGATCCTGAATCAGATCCTGAGGCTGAAATTGAAGACGAGCAGCAGCAGCAGCAATGACTACAGCAGGACGTCTCTAAGCGGTGTGTACTGGAACTGTATAACTTATATTTGCTTAGCGGTTTTTGACTAATTTTCACTTTATGTCGTCGTATTTTTTTTAAAGGTGTACATGTGGGAAGTGTAGTTTTACATTAACTGTACGTGATCATGTCGTTTACTTGTTGTGCTTAACCCTCAGAGACCTAAGGGTATTTTTACAATAATTTTTCCGTCTGGTGTTATTCACTAAAAAAGCTTGTAAAACATCAACCCTTTTCTGTACAGACAATTGACACACCTCTTTTTTTTCAGGACAAATTGAACTTTCAGCATATCTGTGTTACATTGATGTCACCTGAATGTAAAATAAGTTATGGGACCATAAAGACAGATGAAAAAAGAAATCGGAAATTGAATCACTCAAATATTTATTGAAATCACACACAAATAAATAAAAGCTAAGCAAATTTCCTCTGGAAAACAGTTTGTTAATGTCTTTGGAGTCCTGGAGCACAGGAATAAACATTATAACTTGTACAGAACCAAAACTATTTACATTTTTCCAAAAGAAGTCCAGGCGTTTTCATGAAATTCACTGGTGCCAAGCCTCAAAACAGTTCCTATCAGCAATCACAAAGAGGGCCATATCACAGGCTTTGCATTTATATTTTATTTATTTTATTTATTATTTTATTTATTTTATACTTTTTATACTTTTATACTACATTTATACTTCTATAATACTTTTTTACAGTAAATAAATAAATGGCACTTCAGCTGGGTCTATCCTGGTAATCTAGTTCCTCATCTGTCAAAAAGCTCTGTTCTCCTGAAAATCCATAATTCTGCGCTCGATTTAGATCCATTTCTCTGTGATTCTCTGTGAAACCTGCGTCTCCGTGCTACTCTCTCTCCCTCCCTCCCTTGGAGAGAGCGCAATGACCCAGTGACGCACCCAATGTTTACGACGGATCAGCCTGTAATTGGTCAAAAACCATCACGTGGATATCCAAAATGGCAGCTAGCATCGAGCTAGCGGCAAATATGACGGAATATTTATAAGTTATGGACTTCAAGTGTATCAAAGTTGGATATAAACGTTTGGATTTATGGCTGAAAAACTCCGAAAGGATGCACAAGTTCCAGGCTGGATAGAAAACCTTCTGTAAAGGCTAGAAAGACACCAAAGACACCCCCGTGATGGCTAGCTCGTTAGCTTTCTGCTGGAAAAAAACGGTAAGAAAATCGATAAATCTGTTGTCGAGTTATATCATAATTTCTCGGAGCTGATTTGTGGCGTCGTCGACGATGCCGTCGGGCTCAGAGGGTTAATACACGGCGATAGTTAACAACTCGCAGACATTTGAAGCAGTTTTACTCACCGCCTGCGGTTCCAACGCATGACCGTAAACCTTTATCGTTGGGACTGCTCCATCCGTAATTATTAGACTATCTGCAAATCCGGCGTCGAACTGGGCCTTGTTTATAAAACAATCACAGCCGATGACTTCCATAAAGTCGAGCACAGCGCTCTGATAGGCATAACGTTACTTCTCTCGCTCTAGGCTACAGCTGCGCGCGCGCTCTTTCGGGAGAAGTGCCCTTAGGACCCGTATAAGGAAATTCCGGCCTAGCTGACGTCACACAGGCCCGTACTCGAAAAAAACTTTCCGAAACTTGTGACAAACCGGAAGGAGTATTTTCAGAACAGAAATACTCAATCAAACGTACAACTTAATTTTTGAAACTTTGTCCATGTTTAGCATGGGGATCCAACTCTTTAACAGTGTAAAAAAAATTCATGAAATAGCATTCACCCCCCCCCCCCCCCCCCCATGTCAGTGGTTCACAAAGTTATTATAAAGTGTTACCAAAAGGCTTTATATAAACAAGTCCTAGGGAGTTTCCAGGGGGGGATTTCTGAAGATGTTAAAAAGTTTGATGGACTTTAAAAGGACTGGAATGAGACGCT